>CAIGRP010033378.1:0-21043 GCA_903798385.1 Fraxinus cuspidata
GGCCGAAAGGTGGTGCTATATAAATCTATATGTGACAGCTTGGTAGGTTATGAAAGTGGTGGTGGTGGAAAATTTATGATTTCTTTGTAATTTTTTAGAAACTAAATGACTATAATTGCAGTTGGTTATTCATCTTTTTTTTTTATTTAAATAGGAGGGTAAAATCGTCTTTTATTGAAAATTTTGATAAAAAAGACCTTTTGCGCAATGAAAAGTGGAAAGTATGGGTGAAAATGCCAAAAAATGAAAGGTAAGGACGTTTTGCACAATGACATTGAAAAGTAGGGATGTTTTGTGCTATTTACCCTATCGTAATTAATCATGTATATTAGGCTCGAGAAAAAGTTAATTTGGATGAGTGAAGCCCAAGATATTGTGGTTGAAAGATATTGTCTTAATCGTATTTTAATTGAATTATTTAATGAGTTTGAAAACTTTAAAGGCTAACACGTGTTATAACAAGTTGTGTGTAATTATCGAGAAAAAGTTAATTTGGATGAACGAGGCCCAAGTTATCGAGGTCGAAAGATATTGTCTTAAATTGTTATTTAATTAAGTTAATCAATGAGTTATAATACAAGAGTGACATTTGTAGAGCAAGTTCGATGGTAAGTTATTAATTGATTTTTATTAAATAAGAATTTTGTATACATAAAAAAAAAAATGGTTATGGGGTAGCCAAGTTTGTCAATTAGCTTTATTTTAATATTATTTATTTGCTTTGATTTTGAGAATTGATAAGAGTTGTCAATTAACTTTATTTTAATATAATTTATTTGCCTTGATTTTGGGGATTGAATAGGCTGTCGAATAATCTTATTTTAATATTATCTATTTGCTTTGATTTTGAGAATTGATAAGGATAGTTTGCCACGTGTAGATTGAATAGGAAAGGGATTAATTGTTGATTTTTGGAATACCGAAATTGAGAATTTTTATGAAAAAAAGTATATTATAGATTTTTAGGCCTAACAAAACTCATTTTTCATTTTCAACTTTAAATACAGTGTAAAAATACTCATTATCTACCGTAAAGAAAAGAAATAAAACATAAATACGTGATATGGCGACAGCAACACCACAAGTAGAAGATAAAGATTTGGAACGTGATTTTGGTTTTGCTTTTCAAATTTATTTGATCTAACAAGGTAAGATAATGAGGTGCAGCTGATTTTTATCTCATTTAAATTATTTCTTCATGTTGATGAATTTTCATACTTATAAAAGTTAAAAATATAATATGATATGTATGATATGACCATCTAGTATTAAAGAGATGATATGTATTAAGCTTTTACCGATTTTTAAAGATATGATATTTTGACATATGTTTTAAATTTTTTATTCGGGATTGCACCATTAATTTGTGTCATATTGAGTATTCTCATATGCTCACTATTTTCACCTACTCCTCACATGTTAGAATGAGTCGTTGGTTGGCGGGCGATGAGGTGCAGTCGTGGTGCCATAATTTATGAAACTCAATAAAAATAATTCGGTGTAACGGTGTAACGTGACTATGGATTTTATTTTCATCATTATTTTAGTTTTATTATTATGTGAATTTTGTTTTATTTAATTTGGAACATATTTTATTGGTTATGTTTTATTTAATATTAGTGGAACCATAAAAAAAAAAAAAATTCATGTTGTGGTGTTTGATACATTTATTAAATTACAGAGTGAAACTTTTAGTAACGATTTAAATATTTACAGTTTGGTATTAGAGTTTAGGTTTAATTTTCTATAGTTCATAAGTTGAGTTTTGGAAATAATAATAATAATAATAATAATAATAATAATAATAATAATAATAATAATAAGTTTTATTACGCTTTTCTCATACTCCTCACATGTTAGAACGAGTCTTTGGCTAGCAAGCGATGAGGTGCAATCGTGGTGCCAGGATTTATGGAACTCAATAAAAATAATATGATCTAATGTGACTGTGGATTTTATTTTCAGCATTACTTTAGTTTTATTACTATGTGAATTTTGTTTTATAGAATTTAGAATATATTTTATTGGTTATGTTTTATTTAATATTGGTGGAACCATAAAAAAAAAACAAATCATGTTGTGATGTTTGATACATTTATTTTAATTACACAATGAAATTTCCTGTAACAATTTAAATATAAAAACAATTTGGGTTGTCACAGTTTGGCATCAGAGCTTTATTTTTAATTTCCTGTAGACCCATATGTATTTTCATAACTTGAGTTTTGAAATAATAATAATAATTTTTTTTTTTTAAGTTTTTCAATTTTGAATTGTATTTCTAACAATTAAAATAATTATTATAAATATAAATTAAGCATGTGTGTATTTTTTTATAAGTAACTAATATTTTATTTTCAGTATTAAAAAATGAAAATGATGATATAATATTAATATTGGACTTTCATGTTTAAACGTTACGTGTAACAAATACTTATTTATATAACAAGACGCATCTCCGTTTGTACCTAGAGCTGTTTCAGTGGTTGAGCAATTTCGTATGTACAAGCCTCCTACTTTTGATGGTGATTTCCACCCACTGGTTGTTGAGGACTGGATTAGTGGCCGGAGTGCATATTTTGACACATTGCTTGTACGGATGCATAGAAGGTACTATGCACAGAGTTTATGTTTGTTGGAGCGGCCGGTCACTGATGGAAATCTGTCTCACGCACTAAGACCGAAGAGCAGCAACGTAACATGACTTGGGAGCAGTTTAATGATGAAGTGATGTCGAAGTACTTTCCACAGGCTTTGGGAGACTTCAAGTAATCAGAGTTTCTACAGCTCAGACAGGGCAACTTATCACTTATTGATTACGAGAGGTAGTTTGAGTAGCTCTCAAGGTATGCCCCACATTTGGTAGATACAGAAGTTAAGAAGATAGAAAGGTTTGAAAATGGACTATGCCCGGAGATAGGCATGATTATTATGTTTCATCATTTCACTTTATATCGTGAAATATTGGAGATGGCTCATACTATTTCATATCAGAGGACTACATTTGAGCAGTATGCCCAGTAGGGCAAGGAATCATTGGAAAAAAGAAAGTGGAACGATCAGAGCAATGATAAATGTAACTGGTAGAATAAAAGACCAAGCACAGGAGTTAGTATCGGTGGGACGAGATGAAGTATTACACCGTGTCCCAAGTATAATAAACTTCACTGGGGTGAATGTTTAGTTGGAAAGAACATGTGTTTTCGATGTGGTAAGCCGGGACACATTGCTTTAAACTGTACAGAGCCTCCAAAGGAGGATGACGATTAGGACAAGAATAAGAAAGGAAATGCCCGAGTTTTTGCCCTGAATCAGCATGAGGTGGAGCAGGATCCGAATGTGATAGCAGGTATTTTATATTATTCGAAATACCTGTTTATGTACTTGATTTTGCATCCTTCATCGCTTATCTAACACTATAATTACGATAACAGGTATTTGATTATTATCTTATATACCTGCTTACGTACTACGTACTTTATGACTCTGGGGCTACAAATTCTTTTATCTATGCATCCTTTGCCTCTAGATCTAACTTCACATGTGTGAAAATGAATAATGAATTAGAGGTTAGCATCCCTTCAGGAAGAACTCTTTACACAAATCAGATGACAAAGACTATAAAGTTAGAGGTTGATGCGAAAATACTACGCACGAACTTATACCTTTTGGAGAAGAAAGATTTCGACGTTATTTTAGGCATGGACTTTTTATTGCTCAATCATGCGACCATTCTATGTCACGAGAAAGAAGTGTTATTTCATATACCCGGAGAGGAAGAGTTTTGTTTCTTTGGAGCAAACTTCAAGTCTATACCTCGTCTTGTATCGGCTATACAAGCGGATAAGATGTTGAGAAATGAATCATGCCAGTGATTCTTAGTTAATATGATCGGTTCCAAACATACAGTAACAATCGTTAATGATATTAACATTGTGCGAGATTTTGCAGACGTATTCCCAGAAGATCTACCAGGTATCCCACAAGAGAGGCAGCTTGCCCTAAGGATAGCTTCCCACTCCCCATAATAGATCAGTTGGTGGATTCAACTGTTGGACATGAATTACTTAGCTTCATGGACGCCTACTCAGGATACAACCAAATTCCCATGTTCCCAGCAGATGAGGAGCATACCTCCTTTATCACGGATAAAGGGCTCTATTATTACAAAGCCATGCCTTTTGGGCTGAAAAATGCCGGGGCCACCTACCAAAGACTCGTAAAAAAAATATTTGCCAATCTTATTGGAAGAACTATGGAAGTTTTTGTAGATGATATGTTAGTGAAGAGTTTGAAAACCAGTGATCATGTTGCCTACTTGAATGAAACCTTCCAAATTCTGTGAAAATATCGAATGAAACTCAACCCCTTAAAATGTGCTTTTGGAGTATCTTAGGGGAAGTTCTTGGGTTACATAGTCAACCAATGAGGCATCGAAGCAAACCCTGAAAATGTGAAGGCATTGATTGAAATGAATTCACCTCGAAAACCAAAAGAGGTGTAGAGCCTCACTGGACGGGTGGCAACCTTAAATCGATTCAATTTTAAAGCAACAGACAAATGCTTAACATTTTTCAAAATTCTCAAAGGATGAAAAAAGTTTCAATGGACAGAGGAATGCGAATTAGCCTTACAAGAGCTAAAGAGGCACATGGGGTTAGGTGCATCTTCTCTCCAAGCCAAGGGACCATGAAGTACTGCACCTATACTTGGCAGTAACTGTTGAGGCACTCAGTTCAGTTCTCATAAGAAAGGAGGATGGCCATCAGCTACCCATTTACTATGTCAGTAAAGCACTCCTAACAGCGGAGGTGAGATATCCGAACTTGGAAAAGTTGGCATTCTCCTTGATAACCTTATCCAGGAAGTTGAGGCCCTATTTCCAAGCACAAAGCATCCATGTATTGACAAATTACCCCCTCAAGCAAGTACTTCAGAAACCAGACGCTTCAGGGAGATTACTTAAATGGGATGTGGAACTTAGCGAGTTCGATATCACTTTCAAACCTAGGGTAGCCATCAAAGGGCAAGCCCTAGCGAATTTTGTGGCTGAGTTCACCCTGGTTCCAGATTTAGAAAAGGAGATGGAACCCAAAGAAAGCCAAACATGGAGCCTCTCAGTTGATGGGTCCTCTGGAGAATATGGGTCGGGTGCTAGGATCATTCTGAACAATCCAGATGGACACAAACTTTCAAACAATTCAGCAGAATAAAGGCCTTTCTAGCTGGCCTAAGGTTGGCAAGGAAGATGCAGGTGAAGAAGCTCATTGTCAGCAGCGATTCGCAACTGGTAGTCATCCAGGTCTATGGAAACTTTTCAGCCAGAGACAAATTCATGGCAGCATATTTGAAGTTGGTGATGAACTTCATCCCTTCTTTCGAAAAGTTTGAGCTGATATAGGTCCCTCGAGCTAGGAATGCTCAGGCCGACGCACTTGCAAAGTTGGCAAGTAGCAAATATTTCGAACTACATGTTGGTATACCTATTGAGCATCTCTCCAGACCCTCAAACTATGCGAACGGGATAATAACGAAGATTGAAGAGACCCCACCTTGGATGTAGCCTATCATAGCGTACCTCAAGAATCAGACTTTTCCTTGGAGAAGGAAGAGGCCCAGAAGCTCAGAAGAAGAGCTGTGCACTTTGTTTTCCAAGATGAGGTGCTATATAAACGTGAATTTTCATTGCCATTTCTACGATGTATCGGGGGAGAATAGACGGATTATGTGCTCAGGGAAATCCATGAAGGAATTTGTGGCAATCACTCAGGAGGTTGGTCCTTGGCCCAAAAAGCACTTAAACATGGATACTATTGGTCCACCTTGAAAAAAGATACGCAACATTTCGTTCGGAGGTGTGATAAGTGCCTACGCTTCGCTACCATACAAAGGCAGCCCTCGCAAGAGTTAAATGTAGTATCTAGTCCCTGACCGTTTGCGAAATGGGGAATGGATCTAATTGGCCCCCTCCCCAAAGGGAGAGAAAGTGCTAACTTTGCGATAGTTGCCATCAATTATTTCACGAAATGGGTAGAAGCTGAACCACTTGCCAAGGTAACAGATGCTAACACTTGCAAATTCCTATGGAAGAACATCATTTGCAGGTTCGGGATTCCTCATTCAATCATATCAGACAATGGCAAGGCAAAAAGTTCGATAATAAGGTCAGAAATATGTGTGACGAGCTGGGGATCAGAAGCACTTTTTCTCCCTCCATCACCCCCAGGCCAATGGCCAGGATGGAGCTGTTAATAAGACCATTAAATACACGTTAAAAAGGAAGTTGGATGCTTCTAAGGGTGCTTGGGTCGATGAACTTCCTCAATTGCTTTGGGCTATTAGAACCACTAATAGAACCTCAACTGGCGAAACCCCATTCTCTATGGCTTACGGAGCAGACGCAATGAGCCCTGTAGAAGTAGGTCCTCCGTCTCCTCGACGAATGCATTTCAATGAAATAGCCAATGACGAAATGAGGAGATGTGAGCTTGACCTCCTAAAAGAGAAGAGAGACGGATCACAAAAAAGTATGGCTTTATATCAAAAAAGAATGACGAGATACTACAATTCGAAGGTAAAGAAAAGGTCATTCGCGTAAATGAGCTTGTACTTCGGAGAGTGTTCTTGTCCTCCAAAGAACATGGCTCAAGAACACTGAGCCCAAATTGGGAAGGTCTTTATCGCATATGTGAAGAGGTTCAACCTGGAACTTATAAAATAGAAAACATGGACGGAAGGGTACAACCCCATCCATGGAATGTAGAGCATTTGCGCAAATATTATCAATGATGATAAACATCTTATGTACATAGACAAAAGTTCAATGAAAGTAGTTTTTCTTTGAAGCATACCTCTTCACAAATAGCTTACTTAAAAAAGAATATGGATAGTTAAATGAGGTATTAAACTCAAAAGAGACAGCCTCGGAACCCAATTCTAAATGCTACAATTGAAAGGTTATATGTTCAGGTACGATGTTCAAAGCCTTCCATACGTTTTATTATATAAATTGGCCAAGTTTTTAGAAAGGATGAAGAAGTTTCAGTAAAAATCGTTATCAAAGTCTGAAGTGGTGGAGTCCTGACTTCATTAACAGAACCTGACCTACCAACAGTTGTAAAAATGTCATAAACTCAGTAATTGAAGAAGCCTATGTTTTTGTAAGTCTGACCTTGTCAATCTGATGTCGTTAACATAAGCATTATGAGCTGTTATTAGGACCCAAAGCAATAGGAGTCGCAAGACCTGATAACACTTGTAATTATTTCATAAGTTAAACCCTGTTACTATCTAGCGTGGCTAAGATTATGATATTATAGGGAGTCTGATATTGTCATTAAGTTGACGTTAGCATAGGAATGTAAGTTGTTTTGAACCATAAAAGGTATAATGGAGTATCCTCGTCTCCGTTGCGTTTCATTTTTGAAAACAAGCATTAAGTAAAAAATTGTTCATTAATAATGAAAAGTACATCAAGTGGGCCGAAGCCATTACACTTGTTTGCAAAAAGGTAAAAAGTTATGTCCTAAAGGGGTGGGGGTTTAGGAGCCACAAAAGGAACTATAGCATTGGGGGCCACCTCATCAATAGCTTTGCCATCTAGTCCGATCACCTGGGCCCCTTCAGCTGGAGTTTGTGGTTCTTGCTCCTCATCTTCCCCCTCCAAAACTCAGCTCTAAGTTCAGAGGTGTCGACGTTCCTATGATGCACCTCTAGCCACTCAATGACCTCGGTATAAGCATAGTTTCTCTAATATGCCCCAAAGCATTGATAAGCCTCAGTCAGATAAAAGTTGGCCATGAATGATAGCTCAGCATCGCTGCTGGCGCATTCAGCAACGCTTTGGACCGTCTCCACCTACTCAGTTAGGCCAACCACTTGGGAGGTCAGTTCCTCCACTCTCCCTTTCAAAACAGAGTTTTCCTTATTGGCTTTCTCCAAAGCCTCAACTGCCAAATTTTGATGGGCGTTGGATGTCTCCACTTACTTCGTCAAAGAGGCCACCTCACTATGAGATAAGTGGACCTCCCTCTTCAGTTTTTAGGAGCAGAGGCAACGCAAAGTAAAACGAAAACAAGCATTAAGTAAAAAATTGTTCATTAATAATGAAAAGTACATCAAGAGGGCCGAAGCCATTACACTTGTTTGCAAAAAGGTAAAAAGTTATGTCCTAAAGGGGTGGGGGTTGAGGAGCCACAAAAGGAACTATAGCATTGGGGGCCACCTCATCAATAGCTTTGCCATCTAGTCCGATCACCTGGGCCCCTTCAGCTGGAGTTTATGGTTCTTGCTCCTCATCTTCCCCCTCCAAAAACTCAGCTCTAAGTTCAGAGGTGTCGATGTTCCTATGATGCACCTCCAGCCACTCAATGACCTCGGTATAAGCATAGTTTCTCTAATATGCCCCAAAGCATTGATAAGCCTCAGTCAGATAAAAGTTGGCCATGAATGATTGCTCAGCATTGCTGCTGGCACATTCAGCAACGCTTTGGACCGTCTCCACCTACTCAGTTAGGCCAACCACTTGGGAGGTCAGTTCCTCCACTCTCCCTTTCAAAACAGAGTTTTCCTTATTGGCTTTCTCCAAAGCCTCAACTGCCAAATTTTGATGGGCGTTGGATGTCTCCACTTACTTCGTCAAAGAGGCCACCTCACTATGAGATAAGTGGACCTCCCTCTTCAGTTTTTATCTCCAAAGCCTCAACTGCCAACTTCTGATGGGCATCGGATGTCTCCATTGGCTTCGTTAAGGAGGACCTCACTATGAGATAGATGGACCTCCTTTTTCAATTTTTCAATTTCTGCTAAGGCAGAAGCAAGTTTCACATACCCTTCCTCAGCACTCTTTTTTAAAGCATCCACCTCCGCTTTCGCCTTATTAGCAGCTTCCTCGGCCTGAGACGCCTTATCAGCAAAACCTCGATTTTTATTCCGTCTCTATGGCAATGCCGAATGACCTCCCTGCTTGAGCCACCATCGTGGCCACGACTTCGACAGCGTCGTTTTCTCAACAAAGGTTTGCCACTTGTCCATCTAGTATATGTGAAATGTAGCAGTGGTAGTTTGGATTTCTAGAGAAAGAAGGGCAAGCGCCTCATCAGTAAGTTCATCGTCACGTGTGGCCAGAGGTACTTTCTCCTTGGGAACCTCTGAAGCAGAAGAGATATTGGTGGCCATCGTCTTCTTAGCAGGCTCTTGCCTCAAAGGTTCCACCGCAGCGGGCCTCTTTTGTCCCCCAGAGGCAGTAGCGATAGAAGCTGCCAAAAGCTTCTCCCCTGCAGGGACCTCAAAACGAGGGGGGGGGGGGGNTTCTAGTTGCCCACCCTGGTGGTGGATACCCTAAATTTTGTCTTTGGTTCCTCAACCACTACATTTTTCCCCTTATCAACCAGGAAAGGTTGTCCTTCTTCCTGAGAGGTAGCCTCTTTGTTGACCCTCTCTATCTTGTCCCTCATCTTCTTTCCTCCAACAGATGAGGGCTTCATCCCCTTTCCAGGGGTGGACATCGCCACAAGTATAGTGGCCATGTCGGGAGTTGGGGGCTTCCTTTTGTTAAAATCGTCTACAAGACGAGAAACGAACATCAGTAAAATATTTACAAGAAGATGTGGTCGATTACATCTCTTCGCTATCAAGCCAAATCTTCAAAAAAGTGGGTCGTCTGAATTAAATGGGCAAAGTCGCGAATGGCTGACGATTTTTTGTACACCTCATAAAGTATCCCGATCTCACTCAGTAAATTCGAATAGTTCGACCGTCCCTGCAAAACAAATACGAAAGAGGGTAAGTATCAGACCTCGTCAGTTTAGAAAGATTATAAAAACAAGAAATGCACTCACTAGCATCGGAATATGAGGTAGAGACTTTAACGTGAGGAACGAGGTCGCCCTCACACTCCTGCCACTTCCCCCTAACCCAGAACAAAGTCTCCTTCCATCCCTTTATGGAGGTCGGTAGACCTAGGATGAAGGGGGGGGGGGTGAGATCCCTAAGGACATAATGAGTACCACCCCCTAGAATCCCCTTTTCCTAAGGATCTAGGTTGGTAGATAGTTTGGAAGAAATGTAAAGGCATGCCCTCACCCAACGAGGCTTCCTTCCATAGGAAGTAGGAGCCTACTAGTTGGGCCCAAGGTTAGGAACGAGTTGGGTACGAGCAAGCACGTAAAGCCTAAAGGCTGCCCTAAAGAAAGGATGGATGGGTAGATGAAGGCCAGCCTTCAACAAATACTCACTAATGGCGACGCAGCCTTGCCTAGGATAACAGGCTCGCTCACTAGGAGAGGGAGAAAGGAGTTCTATGTCATAATGAATCCTATATTTTTCCCTAATATTGGCCAAATAAGTAGGGTTTACGAAATATGGGACTTTAGCGGCCCCCCAGGCTATCCCATCACACCCTAAGACGGAAGCTCCTCGTCCTGCCCCGACGGCCCTAACAAGGTCGGCTGTGTCTATAATTTCTACCCCCATCTCATTCGCCAACTTACAAATATCCACCTCCCCCATAGCAGAAGTTAAAGAAGCCATTAAACTCACGCAATTTCTTTGAGTATGAGAAATAAGAAAGGCAAATTCTTACAAGTTAAAAGAAGGCGGCAGATACTTACGATCTTTTTTCTTAGGAGGCAACAAAAGAAAATGAACGTTTGAAGGTTCTTAAAGAGGAAGAAAGACTTAAGGAGAAAAGAATGTTTGAAGGTTTTCCAAAAGAAGAAATCAAATAGATTTGAAAAAGCCTTGAAAAAAAGAGAAGCAAAGATTCGTCCAAAAGAAAAATCCTTCTTTTGAAATACACAGCCCTTTTATAAGCATACACGCTGAATCCCAACCGTCGGATTTGGACTCTAACCATCTAACCGTACATTTAGGAGCTTCAATCTAAGCTACTCATCCCATTTGATGCTTCATATTCTACGGTGTAGATCTTAACGTTGGAACCACATCCCACTCCGCCTTGGAAGTTGTGCAGAACGTGGAAGACAACCATCATTGCTCATTAAATGCAGCAACCGTTGCGTGTGAAATTTACAATTGACCTGGTTTATTGGAGCGGTACAGGGTCTAAGGCCCCTTACCAATTTCGATCTTCAAGAATTGATGTTACAATTGGAAGAGTTGCTGGAAAAATGTTTTATTCGACCGAGTGTATCTCCTTGGGGTGCTCCAGTACTTTTTGTGAAGAAAAAGGATGGGAGTATTAGGATGTGCATTGACTATCGAGATTTGAACCATTTGACTATCAAAAATAGATACTCGCTGTCAAGAATAGAAGATTTATTTGACAAATTTAGAGTTACAACAATGTTTTCAAAGATCGAATTGAGATTGAGATATCATCAACTGAAGGTCAAGGCAAGCGATATACCGAAAACTGCTTTCAGCACTCGTTATGGACATTATGAATTCACTGTAATGCCTTTTGGTTTAACCAATGTTCCAGCTATATTCATGGATCTCATGAATTGAGTGTTCCATCAGCACTTAGACGAGTTCGTCATAGTATTTATTGATGACATTCTTGAGTATTCTAAAGATAAGAAGCAGCATGAAGAACAACTCCAAATGGTACTTGAAACTTTGAGGAAAAAGAAATTATATTCCAAGTTTAAGAAGTGTGAATTTTGGCTTGATCGAGTGGGTTTCCTTGGTCACGTAGTTACTACGTAGAGAACTGAGGTAAACCAAGTTAAAGTAGAAGGAGTAACTAATTGGCCTAGACCAACCTGTGTAGGTGAAGTTCACAGTTTCTTAGGGTTGACTGGTTATTATCGAAGATTTTTTAAGTGTTTTTCAAAAATTGTAGGTCCGATGACTTAGTTGACTAGAAAGGGGGTGAAGTTTCAGTAACCGGAAAAGTGTGAAAAATGTTTTTAGGAACTCAAGTAGAGATTAATTTCGGCTCCTATATTGACGATATCTGAAGGTTCAGATGAGTTTGTAATTTATAGCGACGTCTCCAAGTAGGGTTTAGGTTGTGTTCTGATGCAATATGGAAAGATGATTACTTATGTCTCGAGATAATTGAAGCAGTATGAATAGAATTATTCTACACACGACTTGGAACTTGCATTGATAGATCACCTTTTAAAAATATGGCATCATTATCTATATAGAGGGAAGTGTGAAATCTATACGGACCACAAGAGTCTCAAATACGTCTTCACACAGAAGGAACTGAATATGAGACAGAGGAGATGGTTGGAGTTAGTGAAAGATTATGACTATACAATTCTTTACCATCTGGGTAAGGCTAATGTAGTGGCATATGTCTTAAGTAGGAAGACATGATCTCAGTTAGCAGTTTTATCCATGGTGCAGGAACACTTGATAAAAGACTTTGAGAAACTAAGATTGTAAGTCATCACGCTGCCAACTCAAGCTATAACGAGAATAAAAGTATTTATGATTCAACCTACTCTTCAGGATCGAATCAAGAAAGTACAAGATAAGGATCCATTCCTACAGAAAATTAAGACTGATGTTGGTTCAAACAAATGTATAGGATTTGAAGTATTTACAGATAATGCGCTGACTTTTAGATGAAGGTTGTATGTACCTAAAGATGAAACTATAAGAAACGAGATATTGGAAGAAGCTCATTACACCCTATATCAAGATCTCCAAGATACATTTTGGTAGAGAAACATGAAGAGAGGAATTGGTCTGTTCGTGAAGAAATGTATTAGCTGTCAGCGGGTTAAGGCAGAACATCAAAGGCCATCAGAATTGCTGAAACCATTGGATATTCCAGAATGGAAATGGTAATGCATAGCAATGAATTTTGTAGTGGGCTTTCCAAGATCAGCAAAAGGTCACAATGCTATTTTGGTAGTGGTTGATTGTTTGAAGAAGTCTGTCCATCTTCTGCCATTCAAAGTAAATTTTAATATGGAACAGCTCATACAATTATATATTAGAGAGATAGTCAGATTGCATAGAGTTCCATTCACCAGAGTTTTAGATAGAGCTTGAGTTTCACATTGAAATTTTGGAAAAGCTTTCAAGGAGCCATGGGAACAAAATTGAAATTTAGTACTGCTAATCATCCACAGACGGATGGACAATCAGAAAGAACCATTCAAACTTTTGAAGATATATTGAGGGTGTGTGTTTTGGATCTTGACGATAGTTGGGAATCACATCTACCATTAGCGGAGTTTGCTTAAAACAATAGCTTTCATGCCATTATAGGCATGGCCCCATATAAAGCTCTTTATGGTAGGAAGTGCAGATCTCCTATCAATTGAAAAGAGGTCAAAGAGAATAGAATTTTGGGTCCTAAAATTATTGAACGAACAGTTGAGGCAGTTGATAAGGTTAGAGCAAGAATAAAGATAGCACAAGACCGATAGAGAAGTTATGCTGACGGTAGAAGAAATGATTTGGAATTTCAAGTGGGTGACAATGTTTTTTAAAAAATAGCACCAATGAAGGGTGTATTGAGATTTGGTAAGAAGGAAAAGTTGATACATTTATTTTAATTACAGAATGAAACTTTCAGTAACGATCCAAAATGAAAAAAATTAGGTCGTTACATGTGTTCTTAACTTTACTAGAGCTGAATACTTTGCCAAGGATATTAGGGCGATTTAAAGTATTTGGGCATTGTGTGAGGGCCTAATGGACTATAATATGGGATGGGGATCGAGTGGTTTCTAAATATTTAGTGAAAAATATTGCATTCCAGATACCATAGAACTATTAGTACCTGAACCTCACGAATGTGCCTACTATTTGAGGCAAGATTGTATGGTTGTGAATGAGTACCTCTTCATATGGAGTATACGCCTTCCTATGCATCCATTCTTTAGGAAAGTTTTAAGGCTCTATAAGCTAGCCCCTACCCAGCTTCTACCTAATGCATAGAGCTAGTTGGTGGGGTCGTATTTCATTTGGAGGGACCTCCCTTGGCGAGGACATATCCCTCCACGTCTTTAAAAGAGTAATTCAACCTAGGCCGTTAGGTAAGGGTGAGTCTAAAGGGTGGTATTACTTGACCACTTAGGGAGCCTATTCTTCCTATGGTAGTCTGCTTGCATTCTTCAATAAAGGAGTGGAAGGAGTCTTGGTCTTAGGTTGGAGGTAGGTAGCAAACAATGGAGGGTGGGAAAGCTTCTACTATAACATTATTGACCTAGTATTCTGAAGCCTATGAGTTTCTTTCCTTTGATTTTGTTTTTCCTTTAATTTTGTTGAAGTGGTGTCAATGCATTTCTTCTCAACTGTTGATAGGTACAAACTATTGGATTCGAAGTGGGGTATTATTGAAAATATTTACAGACGTCCATTGAAGTCCTACCACTTTGATAACTCATCGAATGCTCCATATTTATCATTGAGTTCAACTTGATGGCTTCAAGAGGTAGTGTTTTAAAGCTTTGTAACTATATTTTTGACATTTTTAGATTTTAACTTCTGGTTCTGAATAGACAACCATACGAAGAAGCATTATCCGACCACTAACGTGGCTTTAATATTGAAGTCTGTACCAAAGCTAAAGCTCTTGAAGCCAAACTCTAGTGGATACAAAAACCAAATGGAGTAGTGGAGTGTCTAAGTAAAACTCATTTTGAAAGGCCTGCTGAGAAGAAGAAGACTTAGGAGAAGGAATGGAAGGATAAGATTTTACAAAGAAGTGTGAAGTCTTTGTGGTTGTTGGTGCATTAGGTCATCGTTCATTTGGAACCTCAAGTGGCACCGTAGCCCATTTGCCTCTATGGCCACCTTCGCTTGTGAAATCCATACCAACTATTGTCTACATTGTCAACTTAGTTGAAGAGACATAAGCCGATGATGAGGCTCTAATATTTTCAATAGCCCATTTGCCTTTAACACCACCTGGTTTTGCTGAAACACTTGGGAAGGCAAGAAATTTCTTAGGAGGCCAAGATGAGGATCGCTGAAGTTCTTGGGATGCTTCTACCTAAATTCCATGCTACCACTAAAAGGTAGCATAACTACATCGCTACCTGTAATGTAATGGACATGATGGTGACCCTGGTGAGTCAGAGTGTCAGGGCATTTGGGGTGAGCATCAAAGCTCAGATGCTTTTGATGGATATTCAGAGGAGGAATTGGGAGTTCCAAGAGAAGGTAGCTAAGGTCAAAAGAGGTGAAAACGGTTAAGGCCAACATCTCTAAAGCGGAGATAGGTTGAAAAGTCCAGTAAGCTGAATTCTACGTTGGCGAAAATTGAGGATTTGAAAAAGGAAGTCCACTTGTCTCAATGCGAGGTGACTTTCTTGACAAAATGGGTGGAAACTTCTGACAATCACTAAAGAATAACCGTTCGAGGCCCCTGAGGAGACCAATAAAGAAAACACTAAATTAAAGGCCTAGGTAAAGAGTCTAGGGACCCCTAAGTTACGGGCTTCACTGAAGAGATAAATAAGCTAAGGCCTGGACTCTTAACTTCTGGTGAAAACGTAGTAAAGTCTTACAATGCCTACTTCCATCTTACTGAAGCGTATGAGAGTTTATCTCATATTAGCTTCGATTTGCCTGTGTATAGGTGTTAGACAGGGTTGACGAACTTCATCTCAAACTCAGTAATTTTGACCTAAGAGCTAATTTTCTGGTAATGGAGGATCCTCAAACTCTAGGTGAAGAGGTGATGGATAAAGCCAATGACGATGAGGCTGAAGCTTCCCATGGTGAAGTCTCCACTGATGTCTCTATTAGTGAAGTGCCTAAGGCCTCCCACACTGAAGTACCCCATGCCTAGTCTTAGGATTTGTCTTTATAGTTTAATTGTAATCTTTTAGCTGAGGCCTCATCCTTTTGTACTAAACTTCTATTATTAATGAAGCCTTTTTTTTACATTTGTTTTGCACCTTCATATTTGCACTTATATGCTTTTCTTTAATATCAAATCTCGATGTATTTCTTAATTTATATAACACCAAGTAAAATGCTTTATCCAATTATCACGTCGACGTAACTTTAATACACTAACATGCCTTAACCACGTGGTTATCACTTCATCTTAATATTAATTGAAATTTTTTACGTGTCTACTTCATTGATTTTGTAACGCACTCTGTAGCAATTAACAAAATTCTCCCCAAACTTCTTCCCAAGTAGTAGACTGACCTCAAATGGGTACCATGTCTTTAACTAATCGCTTCATCTTATGAAATGATGTTATCACTTAGGACATTGAAATAAATGGGTGACTCATCTTAAATAATGGTAGAAACTTCGGTTTGATGTAGTAATTTTTGACTATTGAAATGACTCTTCCTAGGGTCTTCTAAAGGCTTCTTCCGTGGTGGATTGTTCATCTATGGAGGGCTTCAGCTTCGTGCAGTGCTTTGTACCTATCCTTACGAAGATACATCCTTTTATGGGGTAACACTTTCATGCTAAGGGCTTCCTCCATGGTGGATGATTCATCCATGGAGGGCTTCAGCTTCATAGGTTCTTGAGGTGGGCCCCTCGTGGGGTGCTTTGTACTTGTCTTTACGAAGTGGTATTCTTTGCATGAAGGTAGAATTTCCATCCTAAGGGCTTCATCCATGGTGGATGGTTCATTCATGCAGGGCTTCAGCTTCATAGGTTCTTGAGGTGGATCACTTGTGGGGTATTTCGCACTTGCCATTACGAAGTGGCATCCTTCCATGGGGATGGAACTTCCATGCTAAAGACTTTCTTCATGGTAGATGGTTCATCTATGGAGATCTTCAACATAGGTTCTTAAGCCGATCCCATGTGGGGTGCTTCATACCTCTTCTTACGAGTGGCATCCTTGCGTGGGAATGACAATTCCACTATACATGCTTCCTCTATGGTAGATGTTATTATCTATGGAGGGCTTCAACTTCATCAGTTCTTGAGACGGGCCCCTAGTGGGATGCTTCGCACCTCACTTTACAAAGTGGCATCCTTTCATGGGGGTGGCCTTTCCAAGCTAAGGGCTTCTTTCATGGTGGAATATTTATCTTTGGAAGTTTAAGCTTCGTAGGTCTTGAGGTGGATTCCTATTAGGGTGCTTCGCACCTTTCCTTACGAAGTTACATCCTTTGGTGGCATTTCCAGGCGACTTCTTCCATGGTGGTTGGTATATCCATGGAGGGAGATAAAATGAGGTGAAGATAGTTGATAATGAAATTCATTGTATTGAAGGAAATGTAATCACGTAGGCTAGGAAAGATCATCCAGCCGAAGGGATAAGCCTTGCTCATTTGTAATATCTTCTCAAAAATATTTTCAAAATTTTCCTCCTAAAAATTCAAAGCCTAAAAATTCAAAAAGAAAATCCTTTAGGAAATAAATTCCTAAAACTTCAAACATTACCTGTTGGAAATGTAATCAAACATGTCATTATTCAAATAACTGTCTATGAAGGGAAATATTAATAATCTTCAAATTGATGAAGAAATTAAACTTGAACTTCTAAATTTACTCAATTCCAATTCAGGTGAAGAATCTGATTCTGAACTTATGTATCAACATCAAGAAGACTCTGATGTTGAGACTAGCTCAAACTCCTCATTTATTTCAAGTCAAGGAAAAAAGTTTGTGGTTGTAAAATCATAAATGTTCTTATAAAGGAAGAAGAACTTATAAAAGAAATAATTGAAAAGATCGAAGATCCTAAATTAAAGAATAATTTTCTTCTTCTATCAAATACTTCCAAATCCCCAGTAACGCCATTTAATATGAAAGATATATTAAATTGTTTCAAGACTAGAAGCACTTCCTCAAAATCCTTAAGTTTTGAATTAAAATCAGAAATCAATTAGATGAAATCTCAAATCTTGTCAAATGAAAGATATTAGTATAAAAGTTGTTCTCTTAAAAACCAAAACATTGGAATAAGAGAATATTTCTAATCATGATGAATCATATTTCTCCTCTGAAGATGAAACATCTTTTTCTATACCTCATGAAATTTCTCAATCTGAAGAAGAAAAGATCAATGTTATTAACCACATTCAACTCAAAAAAATGTTACTGGAATATGACTATTGTTGTTAACAAAGAATTAAAATTCACTTCTAGAGTCATAACTAATTCTGGTGTAGATCAAAATTGTATTAGGGAAGGATTAATCCTCACAAATATTTTGAAAAAAATCACTGAACATATTTATGGTACTAGTGGTAAAAATCTCAATATTCAATATAAATTGTCAAAAGCTCATGTTTGTAATTCGAATATTTATTTCAAAAATATATTTTATCTATTCAAAGATTTAGACCAAGATGTTATACTTGGTACTCCTTTTATTGTTCAAATTTACCTATTTCAAGCTGATTCAAAAGGTCTTCCTACAAATATTTTTGGTCAAAAAATATTCTTCAAATTTACAAACCCGGGTGTTAATTCCTTAAAAGAAGTATCTAGTTAAAAAATTATTAATAACATTAATCTCAAAAGAAAACATATTCAATTCCTTGAACAAAAAATTAAATTCCAAAGAATTGAAGGATAGTTGCAAAATCCTTCAATTATTGAAAAACAATCTTCATTTCAAAAGAAAATTGAGAATGAAACATGTTCAACTATTCTAAATAATTTTTGGGATAGAAAGAAACATATTGTTTCTCTTCCTTACAATTCTGATTTTCATGAATCAATTATTACTACAAATCTCGTTCGATTCAAATGAATAATAAAAAAAAAATACTTGATGAATGCATCAGGAAAATCAATGATTTACTTGAGAAAGAACTTATTCATGCGAATAAACCACATGGAGTTGCTTTGCATTCTATGTTAATAACTTTGCCGAGATTGAACGAGATGCTCTACATCTCATTATCAGTTACAAGCCTCTCAATAAAGCTTTTCAATGAATTAGATATCTACTGCCTTAAAAGAAAGATCTATTAAACAGATTACTCAGATTTGTTATCTTCTTAAAATTTGATATGAAGTATGGGTTCTGGCAGATTCAAATTAAAGAAGAAGATAAAACCAAAACTGCCTTCAATGTCTCTTTTGGACAATACGAACGGAATGTTATGCTATTCGGTCTAAAAAATGCTCCTTCAAAATTTCAAAAAAATCATAAATAATATTTTCAATCCTTATCAAAATTTCATTATTGCTTACTTAAATGATGTTATAATATATTCTGAAAGTTTCGAACTGCATTTCAAACTCTCAATACATTTATTCAAGTCATTAAGAATAATGGTTTAGTTCTCTCAGCTAAGAAAGTTGTTCTTCATCAAACACGCACAAAGTTTCTAGGTTATTACATTCATCTAGGAAAACCTACACCAATTCAAAGAAGTCTTGAATTCATAGACAAATTTCTTGATCAAATTTAAGATAAAACAAGTTTGTAGCGCTTTTAGTTTGTGTCCATTATGTTGTTGACTTTGTCAAAAATATAAGGCTACTATATGCTCTTCTTTTTCAAAGGTTACAAAAGCATCTACTGCCATAGACCTCAGAGCATACTTTAGCTGTCCAGAAAGTAAAAATAGCTATCACAAGTATTCTGTCTCTCAATTATCGACCCTCTAGCCTCCAATATTGTCGAAACAGATGCGTCAGACATAGGGTACGGTGGGATTTTAAAACAGATTCCAAAAGGTTCAAATCAAGAATAGTTGGTTAGATTCCATTCAAGTGTTTGGACTAGTCCTAAAAGAAAGTATTCTATAGTTAAAAATGAAATTTTATAAATTGTTTTATACATTTCAAAATCTCAAGATGATTTAATTAATAAAAAGTCATTTTGAAAACTGATGCAAAGCTTCAAAAAACGTTTTATGAAAATATGTCAATCATGTTTCAAAACAAATATTTGCAAGATGACAGGTTATTTTGTCTTGTTTTGATTTTGAAATATTATATATACAAGGAAAATCTTATGTTCTTGCAGACTTCCTAACAAGAGAGTTCATTCAGAAAAAAATCTTCTTGAGTGAGTAGCTGTGAGAATATCAAATCTGGCTTCTTCTTTTCAAAAGAAGAGTAAGAAAAAAAATCTTCAATTCCTCTTCTTTCAATTGATGATTATCTTCATGGTTCTAGAGGAGAAAAACAAAGCTCCTCTACATCTCTAAAAACAACATTTGCATCAAAAACCTTCTTTGAAAAACCCTCTCAAAATAAGAATGTCCTTGAAGAACCAAAACCGTCCAACTTCAAAAAAGCCGTTCAAACCTATTCTGAAAAATTACTAGAAGTCAATCCTCCAAAAGCCTTTCAATGTCTTCAAGATATTCTACCCCTCAGTTTCAGTTCATGCTAAGAAACATAAAAAAAAATCAAGAACATTTTATGAAGCTATCATCATTAAAACCGGATAAGTGGAAAGAAAAAAGAACGTGTTTATCAAAAGATAAAATATTCAATTCTCATTTCAATTATCTTCATTATAAGGATGCTTGGTTTTTATTTATTTTATTTATTTATTTTATATTTTAGACTAGTGACTCATTCTTGGTTTATACTTTCTAATAAAGCTTGTTCTTCAAATTTTCCAAAATGGTTTCAAATATGGTTCGAATATTTTGGGTTTAACTAGATGATTTTACTCGGTCTTACTCACCAAGGATCCGAACACTTAAAAAATGAGCCAAAACCATTTTTAAAGCCTCAAGAATTTTTTTTGTTCTAGTACTCCTTCAACCTTAAGGTCTCATGTTTGGGACGGGCCATGTTAGTTCAAGTTCTTCAACATGGGAACAAATCACGTGGACTTCCATGACTCAGTCGACACGAACTGGAATCAGGCTGTTTTGGGCACTAGGCAGTTTGTGTTGTGCAAAAAACTGCAACGGCTGAAGGGGGTACTAAAGCAACTGAAAGCAAAACACTTTGGCCACATTTTGACCAGGGAAAAAAAGGCGACATTGGAACTAAAATCTACTCAGATTGCACTATATGACCAGCCTGAAAATGTTTTGCTTCAAAGTAATGCTAGCTGCTTGAGAAAGGAAGCTTTTACCTAGTGTGAAACGGAAAGAAGTTTTTTCTATCAACACGTACCTTCAAGGCAGTGACAAATGCACAAAATTCTTCCATGCCATTGCCAAAAGGAATGATAAGCTATGCTAGTAGGTGAATATCCAAGGAA
>CAIGRP010033388.1:0-10298 GCA_903798385.1 Fraxinus cuspidata
CTGGTTGTTGCTCATTTTCTACAGGTTGCGCATTCTCCAAAGGCTGCTGCATTTCTTCTCCATTTTCTCCTTCAAAATCAGCTTGTATTTGTCATTTAGTATTATTTTCATCCCAAATCCTGAACCGTTCTTCATCAAAAATCACGTCACGACTAATGACAATTTTGTGATAGGAATCTACAATTTGTACACTTTTGACTTCTCACTAACACTAAGAAAAATGCATTTTTCTCCTTTGTTATCAAGCTTTCTTCTTTTCTTATATGGAATGTGGGCATACGCAATGCAACCAAATATTCTGAAGTGATCAACACTTGGTCTTCGTCCATTCCAAGCTTCTTCAGGAGTCACGTTCTGAACAACAAGTGTAGGACTTATGTTCAGTACATGAATGCTCCAATTGACAGCTTCGGGCCAAAAGGTTTTTGTGATACCACTCCTTGCGAAAATAGTCTGTACCATGTTCAAGCTTGTGCGATTCTATCTCTCCGAAACGCCATTTTGCTATGGGGTATAAGCTGTAGTAAGTTGCTTCTGAATCCCACGCTCCTCACAAAAAATTATAAATTCTTGTAAGTTGTATTCTCTACCACGATCGCTGCAAAGAATCTTTGAAGGCATGCCTGCTTCTTTTTCAACTAACGCATTGAAGTTTTTGAAAGCTGAAAAGGTTTTAGATTTCTCCTGCCGAAAAACCCAAGCTTTTCGACTATAATCATCTATGAACGTTATAAAATAATGTTTATCACCGTTTGATGTCGGATTAATGGGCCCACATATATCGGAGTGAACCAGCTCCAGCACCTTCTTTGCTCTCCATGATTTTCCTTTTTGAAAAAGGTCTCGATGTTGTTTGCCAACAACATATTCTTCACATACTTGAGAAAGACTTTGAATTTGCGGAAGACCCGTTACCATTTTTTCTGCTGCAGCGTTTTTAGACCACCAAAATGTAGATGTCCATAGCGAAAATACCACAACCAGGTTTCGTCCTTCAATCTCACAGAGAAACATGATTGAGTGGTGTTGTCAAGATACAGCGAAAACATCCGATTTGTTGTCGTGTTGACTTGAGATATTAAGCTCAATTTTTTACGATTGACATCATCCTTGAGAAGAAATCATTAACTGATTCTCCTGACTTCATGCACAAAGTCTCAAAATCAGTTCTAGTATCTGGAGTTGAACATGTTCTGACCTTGCTGATCCCTGATACTTCTTCTTCATAGAATCCCAAATGTCCTTGGATGTGTTCTCTCAAAGAATGGTTTCAAGTATTGAACGATCAATAGCTTGAAAAAGGTAATTCTTTGCTTTGAGATCCTTCAACTTTTGCCCTTTGGGTTCCGATCGCTACGCTTCAGTTACCACAGTGCTGACTGCTGGTTTTGCTAAACCAGACTCTACGACTTGCCAATACTCTTTTTATCTCAAATAAATTTCCATCAATATGCTCCAATGGTCGTAGTGACCATCAAAACGTGGGATTGCTGCTTGAACAAAGTTTTTCGAAGTCATCTACTGCTGCAACGTCAAAATATACAAAGATAGAGACTCTGCCTCACGAAAGCTCTACCGCCTCTCTTACTTTTTCACGTGACTTTATACTGCTGACTTTAGCTCACTTTTCAAACTTTCCTCACTATCTTTGCTCTGATACCACTCTTAAATAAGTAAAGGACAAATAGAGGAAGACAAAGAATTTGAAGAGAAAACTATGTTTCTACCGTGAATTGTTCATTGACTAAACATCCTTTAAATGGGCAAAATTACAACGGATAATACCAAGAAAATAGCAACAAACTCTGACCACTAACTTAAATATGTAATCATGCAAACTTACTCCTATGGACTAGGCCAAAGCTAGCCACGTACGATAACCAGGGGCGAATTCAGGACCAAATTCTAGACCGGGCTAATACGTAAAAAAAATAAAATTACGCAGCCCGTCCAGCCCAAACAACTCATTATTGACCAAGTCATCCAAAAAGCTTGCCAACGTACTTAATTAACAATGACCCTTTTACATAAATGAATTCTCAAAAATCTTCTAGCAATTTGACAACTATTAAAATGAATTTTTTGGGAAAATGAATTATAGAATAATGAATTTTTGAAAAAATGTGTGATTAAAAAGTAGCACATGTTTGTCTACCATTAAAATAGGAAAATGAGTTTCGGAACCGGAATTGTGAATTTTTGAAGAATGTGGTTAAGAAGTAAGAAAAATTTTGGGTTTACGTAAAAAATATTTTATTATATTTTATTGTGAGAATGTGGTTGAAAATTAGTTTGAGAATAAAAGAGGTTTTAAATAATGGTAGACAAACAGGGGTATAGGAAAAAGCTTTAGATTTACGTTCATAATATTTTATTGTGACAATGTGTGGTTGAAAACGAATAAAAAAGAAAAAAAGAAATTTGCTTTAATGAATGTCAAACAGGATTAGTCAGTGGTAAAACTTACCTTGACTTAAGGCTACGAAGTAAGAATTTATCATAATCTTTTTCAAATTTCAATAAACTTATCTCGAAATAGAAGTAACTTTGAGATCAAATATAAGAAGCTATAATGTAGTAATTCTCAATATTTGTTACTGATCTGAAAACATGCTAAGCAAAAGTTTGAACTTCTTGTAACCCCTCGTAAATCTTGTATAATTCTTTGAATAACAATATGTATTAGCATAATAACATTCTGAGTCAAGGAAAAAATACATATTGAAAATATTGTCATTTTTTCTAGGAGTGTCAATGGTTCAAGCTGCTTGTTAGCTCGTGAAAGCTCAACCTATGGGTTGTTTTGGCTTGCATTTTAAACGAGCCTAAGGCCATGCCGAGCGCTGTAGCTTAGCTAGCCAAACTGAGTCTAGAGTCCTAGGCTCAAGGCGAGTCTTTAGGTCTACCTTCACGATTTTGTATCTTATTTATGGCCTGATTTTATGTGGTATTTAAAAACACATGAGAACTTTTGGTTAGCTCGACTTGGCCGTAAACGGAGAGGGCTTGCCCTCATATTAAACGAGCCTGTCTAAACTCAGCTCGTTGACCAATGGCCTAAGCCCAGGTCATCCAATGACCCGAACCGAGCTTGGTTGGTTACATCGGACCCATTGTCACCCTCACATTTTTTCTAAGAATAATAACAAGTGAGGCACCCCATCATTCTCAACTAACCCTGACTGAGAATATACCACAGCATCAATAAGACAGAATGAAAATTATTAGCCTCAAAAAAGAAAGAAGGAAGGATTTTCACATGGGAGATACGATATTTTCTCAATAATGCACTATTACGAAGTCTGTCCTTGATTAATTCTATAAGTACGAACTTTTTATTGTGTGGTGAATAGTCTCCAATTTCGCTCATTGCCGACAAAAATCTAAATCCTGCAAAAAAAATGGTGGAGTACAAAAATATGCATTCTGATGAGAACAAGCATCACAAGAAGAGAAAAATCTTCCTCTTTTTCTCACTGGCATCTTTACTAGTAGTGGCAATTACAGTAGCAGCAGTTGTTGGATCCCAGAAGAGCAAAGGCGGTGGTGGTGGCAGCGCAGCCCAAGCGGTGGTGAAATCTACCTGCGCCGCCACATTGTACCCAGAATTATGCTTCTCCACCATCGCAGCAGTGCCGGAGGCTGCCAGCAGAATTAAGAACAGCAAAGATGTACTGATGACTGCTCTCAACTACACCATTACCACTGTCGAGCACAATTACTTCACTGTAAAGAAACTCGCCGCTAAGCGCAAATCTCTGACAGTACGCGAGAGGGGCGCGCTCCACGACTGCCTGGAAATGATAGACGACACACTGGACGAGCTTCATGAATCACAGAGTGAACTGAAAAACTACGGTTTGAAGAATTACTCGTTGTCGGATCATGTTGATAACCTCAAGACGTTGTTGAGCGCTGCACAAACTAATCAAGAAAGCTGCCTTGACGGGTTTTCTCACGACGAGGCTGATAAAAAAGTCCGTTCAGCTCTTTTGAAGGGTCAGATGCATGTTTTTCGATTATGTAGCAATGTTCTAGCCATGATTAAAAACATTACAGATGCTGAAATGGCTGTAAATGGGGATTCTTTTGTGGAGAGGAGGCTTGGAGAGGAAAATGAGCACGAATGGCCTAAATGGCTGTCGGCCGGAGATAGGAGGCTGCTGCAGGCTTCGACTGTGACGCCTGATGTCACAGTGGCGGCCGATGGAAGTGGAAATTACCGGACAATTTCAGCAGCGGTGGCAGCAGCTCCAGAAAGAAGCACTAGGAGGTATATAATTCGGATTAAAGCTGGTGTATATAGAGAGAATGTGGAAATACCGAAGAGGAAGACTAACTTAATGTTCGTCGGAGATGGGCGGACTACCACCATCATCACCGCCAGTCGGAATGTGGTCGATGGCAGCACCACCTTCAACTCCGCCACAGTTGGTTAGTCTTATAATTATTAGTTGGTTATATTTGTGAGTTTTTACGAAGGAGGACGAGACGACGGTTTTAGACATTAACTAATTCCTAAAAATGATGGTTTTAGACATTAACTAATTCCTAAAATATTCGTGTCGTGTTTATAAAGTTAGATGGTATAATAATCAATCACGAATACCACGTATCAAATATCTTCTTGTTCTACTAATTATTGACCAGATTTAACGAAGTTAAATGACTTCATAATCAACGAGTCTTCCTATATGATATTTTGTTATTTGAAGTATTAGCTTTTTACTTGAGGCGAGAGAATTACGGAAAACTAATATACTAAATAACAAGTTGTCTCATAAAATGACTATAAATAACGTTACTCTTTTTAAGTAGATAATTTTTCATAACCTTATCCTATTGGATAATGGGTATCCAGTTATTTGGTCAAGGTTGTCTCCTAAGAATTGAGGGACCAGAAAAACCTAACCACTTAATTGACAATGGTTCAGTATTCTTCCCTAAATAAATCTGCCAACTAACTTGGTATTGCCCGCGGCCTCGTGTAATAATTCTGAATTTCGCAATTATGTTACCCGTGATTGGGAATATTGGATATTAGGAAGAAAAATAGTGGTTACATTGCGGTGTCATTTTGGGTCCAATGCTTCTTAACCAACATTAGTTATGATGTCTTATTTTATGTGCAGCTGTGGTTGGTGATGGATTCTTGGCGAGGGATGTCACATTTCAAAATGCCGCAGGGCCATCAAAGCATCAAGCCGTCGCACTCCGGGTGAATGCTGACTTATCCGCTTTCTACAGATGCAACATGCTCGCGTACCAAGACACCTTGTACGTGCATTCACTCCGTCAATTCTATGTTGGTTGCCTCGTAGCAGGCACAGTCGATTTCATATTTGGTAATGCTGCAGTCGTGATTCAAGATTGTGACATCCACGCACGACTTCCCAATTCTGGCCAGAGAAATATGGTCACTGCTCAAGGCAGGGATGATCCAAACCAGAACACTGGTATAGTTATCCAAAAATGTAGGATTGGGGCAACTTCAGATCNCTGGTGCCGGTGCCGGAACGTCAAACAGGGTCACATGGAGGGGATTCAGGGTGCTCACTAGTGCAACCGAGGCCCAACCTTTTACTGCTGGGAGATTTATCGCGGGTGGAAGTTGGCTAGCAGCAACTGGATTTCCATTTTCTCTTGGCCTTTAATTTCAATTTGGTTCTGGGCATTTTATCTTATTGCATATTATGAATAAATTGGTTGCAATCTAATGATCTATGCGTATCGAACAAATGCTCGATATTAAAATTCAATTATCATTTTCATTTATTTGATTCTCTTTTGTGATTCGGTACAATCCAAAGGACTCTCAAATGCCAAAATCCTGGCTACACAAGCTTGCTTCTACATTTTTGAAGAGTTTAATTACTGAACTGTTGTCATTATAAATAGTAGTTGTAATTGAAAATAAAGTTCTTTTAAATATTTCTCTAAACCAAAGACCTTGACATGCAGAATATGTTCAAAAGTACTCGTCCTATCATCCAAGTCTCCAGCATAATTACTGTTATAAAGAGAATCAGATATAATTATTTAAAACTTTTTTGAAAAATTAATATAAATACAAGCAAGGATCAAATAGATAAATTCAAATATCACATACAATAAGTGATATATATATATATATATATAGATACAAACAATATATTTATGAAGGTTCGATCCAAAACAATGATCTACGTCCTCTGTTACCAAGCTCTCCGGCACGAGTAAGATCTTTTTGCTATGTTGATTGACTAATGATGTAATTCAACCCTTTACAACGTTTCTAGTGACTTATAACTAAGGAACACCAATCTTTATATAATGTTGAGTCTTACGAAACTTCAACACGACCCACAAATTTAATAGGAAAATGATTTTACAATTTGAAACTTCTCTCTTAATAAATGATTCATCAAATTAAGTACCAAGAGAGAAATAAGCTAACATTTTAATAAATAGCAATGAATGAAACTCAAGTGTTAGGTAAGAAAAATTTTGATGAGTAAAATGATTTTCAAAAAATAATGCAATTAAAAGTTTTTCAAAGTAAATGATTTGAAAAAGATAAATCAGGGTGTGTTTGAGCCATATTATTTTGGAAGAATGTATTTTGGAATAGTAGATTGATGGAGAATGTGTGGTTGAAAAAAAAGGAAAAAGTATTGATGGGATGGAAAATATTATTTTATTGAAAAATGTGTGGTTGAAAATGAGTAGAAGAACGAGAATGAAAATTTTAATGTGTACCAAACAAGGGCTCAATGTAGCTTTACTAAAAAATATCTCACATAAATGTTCTTAAAAGTGTTGTATTGAATGTGAAGTGAAGTGATATTTATAACAGTTAAAACGTCAAAATTTTTTACCAACCGACATCCACCTATTGAACCGAATGACTAACTAGCCATTGTGCGTCGAAAATCAGAACAATTAAAAATTTGATCGTTGGAGAATTGGATGTCTGCCAACCCAACAGGACATCTACTAGGACAAAAATTTTTCGGATTTTTCTTTTTTTGATTATTTTAACAGGCTTTTGAAAAACAGATTCACTTAACTTTTCAAAATGAGTGTTATTGGTATTACCTCGAAACTAATTTTTATGTGAGTGCTTTTATGAATAATTTATCTCGTACATAAAAATTTAACTTATGAGCTTTCAGGATTCATTACTAAGGATTAAAGTATTTTACCTTTACATATAGATTCAAAGTATCTAAGTCTAATATCTTCAAGAGTGTTTGATTCGACGTGAATGCTTCGAATGATTTAACGTAATCGTTTGGCTTTCATCTCAATTTTTTTATTATAAATTGCGAGTGTTTTAGTAGCAATATTTTTGTCTTCAATTGATCAATTATGGTCACAATAGCTATGAGACTTGAATTCAATTGTTAGAGATAAAACAATTTGTTTGTTATAAATAAAACATGAGATCAACCGTAAGTCAACAATTTTCCCCTTTTGATTATAACAAATAAGATGATTTGCTTGGTATAATTGAACAATTGATATCATATTAATAGAAAAATATATATTATAAATTTATCATGTAATTCGTATTTTTCTTATCTTTTACAAATTAATAACAATACATTCAAAATATATAGATGGTTTCCCTCTTTCCCCCTTTTTCATATACTCCAAGCATTTGTCAAATCAAATCATGTATAATCATGCATAATCATCTCACTTTATTTCCCCCCCCTTTTGGTATAAGCAAAAAGTACAAAACAAAATATGGATTACGAAATAACCGTAGCATTAAACATAAAGAAATAACCATGGATAATATTAAAATAATGTCCAACAGTACAAAGAAGATATGCTAGACAAAAGCACTAGTGCACTCAAGTAATGAAGACAAAAAGAAATATTCAAAATATAGAAATGTATCATCAAAAGTGATAACTAAGGCTTCAGAGGAGGTAATGGAGAAAAATATGCATAGAAGTGAGCGTAGAAGGCATTCTATTGAGCCTGCATTGCCACTTGTTGTGCCTGAATGACATCTTGTTGAGTTTGGATGGCAGCCTGGTGGACTTGCAACTGACCATCAACTGAGATTGTAAGAGAGTTAATGCAGCCGTTCAGAAGACTATAGTGATCGTCAGTAAATGTGAAGCCTCTACCCAAAGAGCGAAGAACACTCGAGGCTAGAACATCATGATGAGGGTTCAAAACTTGCGGTATATCATCAGCATCATCACCCATTATTGACCAAGTCATTCAACAATCCCTCCCTTAAACTGAAAGTTTTCAAACATTCAGTTTAAAAAATATTAGCAGCGAATTTTCTTCAGACTGGACTTTCCAAAGCACAGACACCAAGCAGATTTCGAAGCTTCACGAACGATGCTATTTTGAGAGGCTTGGTCATTATATGAGCAATCTGGTCCTCACTTTTACAATAAGAAAGACCAATGACTCCATTCATCGTGATATTTCTTATAAAGTGATACTTTACAACAATATGCTTACTTCTTCCATGTAGAACATGATTTTTGGAGAGCTTTATTGCTGGACTGTTGTCATAATAAATTGTAGTGGCTCCTTCTTGCTTGCAATGAAGCACTTTAAGAATTTTCTACAACCAGATAGCGACAAGCACAAGCTGTTGCAACAACAAACTCTGCTTCAGTTGTTGATAAAGTAACAATTGCTTGCTTCTTTGAAGACCATGAAACAACTCCCGAGCCCATCATAAAAACATATCCAAATGTTCTTCTATCATCTAGATCTCCAGCACAATCACTATCCGTAAAGCCAACAAAATTTGCATTTTCTCCCTTTTGATAGAACAACTAAAAATCAGTTGTACCTTGCAAGTATCGAAAAATTCTCTTTGCAGCAAGAAAATGCATCTCCCTAGGACATTCCATATACCTACTAATGGGACTTACAACATACATTATATCAAGCCTTGTTGCAGTCAAATACATTAAGCTTCCACAATTTGCTTGTATAGATTACACCTTTCTTCCTTCAACATCTTTCATTAGCTTTAACCAAGCTCAATTGGTGTGCTAACAGAAGTGTATTTCTTCATCTGAAACCTGTCTAAAATTTCTTGCACATTTATTTTGAGAAATAAACATACGACCAAGAGTTTGCACCACTTCTATACGAAGAAAGTAGTACATCATTTCAAGATCAGACATTTCAAATTCAAGCATCATGGAGTGCTTAAATTTTTCAAACATGGCACAATCATTTCCAGTATAAATCAGATCATCCACATTTAAGCAAACAATGAGCATTTTTCCTCTATTTCCAAATTTAATGAAAAGTGTATGCTCATATGGACATTTCTAAAAACCTTCCTTCAAAAATAAGCTTCAATACAACTATACCAAACCATTGGAGCTTGTTTTAGTCCATAAAGAGCATTTTTTAATTTATACACTTTATGCTCAATTCCAATCATGATATAACCAGGCGGTTGACCAATAAATAAATGTTCTTCCAAGTCTCTATGCAAGAATGTCGATTTTATGTCCAATTGGAAAATATGCCATGAATTTTGTGCAGCCAAGGCAATCACCAATCTGATTGTATCATGCCTTGCAACCGGGGCAAAAACGTCTTTATAATCGACACCGAATTTTTGTTTATAGCCTTTTGCTACCAAACGCGCCTTGAACTTGTCAACTTCTCCATTTTTCTTCAACTTTGTCTTGTACACCCACTTCACATCAATGGACTTTTGCCTTTTTGGAAGCTAAGCTCTGTTAGCTTCCAAGTATTATTTCTTTCAATAGCTGCGATTTCAGCATCCATTGCCTTCCGTCACTTTAGTTCTTTAACGGCATCTTCATAAGCTACTGGGTCATAATACGAAAATAAAGCAAAATGAGTAAGGGGGTCGTGGTTACCTTATAATTAGTCATCCATGCAGGTCTCTATCTAACTCGTGGAGGTCGTTGTTCATCTTCTGTTTCAGTGGCTAAAATGCGTTGATTGATTGCTGGTTGTTGCTCATTTTCTACAGGATGTACACCCACTTCACATCAATGGACTTTTGCCTTTTTGGAAGCTAAGCTCTGTTAGCTTCCAAGTATTATTTCTTTCAATGGCTGCGATTTCAGCATCCATTGCCTTCCGTCACTTTAGTTCTTTAACGGCATCTTCATAAGCTACTGGGTCATAATACGAAAATAAAGCAAAATGAGTAAGGGGGTCGTGGTTACCTTATAAGTAGTCATCCATGCAGGTCTCTATCTAACTCGTCGAGGTCGTTGTTCATCTTCTGTTTCAGTGGCTAAAATGCGTTGATTGATTCCTGGTTGTTGCTCATTTTCTACAGG
>CAIGRP010033396.1:0-13582 GCA_903798385.1 Fraxinus cuspidata
TACAAAAACTGTATTCTCTAAAATAAAAGAGAAACCAGACTCCAAAGATTATTTCACTACTAAGAATTCAACATTCACTTAAACTCCATTTTCAACTAACAAGTTCACTTCATTTTCACTTGGCCTCCATTTGCTTATGAACCCCTGCAAAGAATTCACAATATGAATACTAGCTCCCAAGTCTATCCACCAAGAATTCAAAGGCATATCTACAAAGGAAGACTCAAAACCTGTGGAACTCTTCTTCTTCTCAAACCAAGCCTTAAATTTAAAACAGTCTTTCTACCAGTGACCTTTCTTTTTGCAGAACTTGCATTGATCATTTTTCTCTATAGTTCCTTTGGGACCACAAGAAGTCTAACCTCCAAAAATTTATTATGCTGATTGCGGTGTGACTTATTGCCCTTATGGAACTTAGACTTGTGGTTATCGGAAGATTCTTTATTTTGTAGTGACTGAAAAGTTAATTACACAGTTTCAATAGTTTTACGCCACATCCTATACTCCTCTTGGGCAAATACAACATTAAGATCATTCAAATTTCATTTATCTCGTTGAGCATTATAAGCAACCTGTAGCTGATTAAATTGGTTAGGAAAGCTATTCGGAATATGATAGATCAAAAGAGGCTCTACAATGGAAATCTTAAGAGCCTTTAATTTAGAAGATATATGTATAGTCTTCATAATGTGCTTCCTAACTACACTTGTAACATCATATCTCATAGTCACCAGTTTGTCCATCATATATCTAGGTTTTGATTTATCAAACTTAACAAATCTCTCTCCTATGGCATCCACAAAACTTTTAGCATTTTCATTATCTGGAATAACACCCATAATGGAATCGAAAATGGATCGTATAATAATCTTCAGACAAAGTCTATTAGCTCATTCCACTTTTCATAGTCAGCCACAAATTTATGAGTTCTTTTATCTATGGGTTTTGAAAGTTGCTTCTCCATTAAAAAATCTAAATCCAAAAGACAAAGTACTATTTCTATGTTTTGTTTCCATCTTACATTATTATTCTCAGTCAAGGTTTCAATAACAGGCAATTGACTCGAAAGAGATGAGGCATTTAAAGCCGTCGAAACATAAAATAACATATTTAACATCATCCAAACATAATGCATGTAGTCAATGGATGATAACATATTCATCTAATTAACATAGACTATTAATTAGATAGTTTGTAATTAAAGTCACCATTTAAACCTTATTACGATAAGAGCCTAGGTGCATCATTGTAAAGTCACATTTGGGCTGACAATACAACATGTTGTAAGGTACTCTTAAAACATATCACGAAGCTAATTAACAAAATCACATCATTTTTTGAAATACCAACACCTTTAGGCAGAATGCAATTTCTAGACCAAAGCAATCTCATTTACTACCCCATGCCATTTTCTAAATTATCACATATAATAACACATTCGGCCAAGATATTGTGTACAATAATTTATGAAATGAGATGCTATTCCTGTTTTTTCAGAAAGAAGAACGAATAAATAACAATAAGCGTGCCATTTTGGTAGCTACCACCCTCTTTAAAGTCAAAATATTTCTCTTAGTGGGAAAACAAGGATAGTCTTAAAACCCATGAAAAAGTTCAATTACAAAACAATAATTATGCAACAATTCATAATCATCAACTTGATGAAAGACAGAAGTGATTGTGAGACAAATTTTACAATACATCTATGACTAGACCAGGAAATCACAGAATACATTGCATGCAGGATTTGAGGTCCAAATGAAAAGTACAAAACTTTTGTAAAAATTGAAATAAAAAATTCAAAGTTTTATGTTAACTAAATTTCTCGAAAAATTCTCAAAATACACAAAATTAATAAGATCAAAGAATTCTATCCATATACTGCAACAATTAATCAAAAGATAATATAGAGTAAAATACTTCACCAACAACTTACCAAAACAGGTCGATATTTCGAAAATCCTTTCTGGACTTTTCAATTTATAAAGAAACACACGAAAGCCCCAAGAAAAATTACACCATCCTCGCAAAAGACTATGGTTTTTCTATATATTTATATATTATATGGAGAGCTCTGGTGTAATTTCTGGGCTAAGAAACACAAATTGTCAACTTTGAAAGAATTGATTTAATAAAACAACGTTGTGTTGTTGGCAATGTGTGAAGTAGTGTTCCTTTGCACCTTTTCTTCTCTGATAAAGTTAAAGACTCTGTCTTGATAAAGGTGCTTATATGAATTCACTTTTGTTTTGGAAGTCAATAGTGACTTGGAGTTTGGATTGGATTTTGAAGAAAAAAACCATGTCCTTGCATATTAAAGTCAAACTAGGCTTAGTGTTTTTTTCTTCTGTCGAGATTCGAAGGCAGGAACTTAAAAAGAATGCTATGAAGGATTCTAATCTTATCATGTAGGTTCTGATACCCATTGTTGAATTTAATAATAATCATACTAAGAAACCAAAATCACATATTTAAATTTATAGTTCAAGAGATATCTGCAAAAGACATCTTGAATGCAAATATTAACAGCTAGATATTCATCTCCTTGTTCATTACAAAAGTATTAGCTGTCAATTGAGCAAGATACAACATATGGAGAGGAGATGTGGCATAGCCTCTTATATAGAAACTTATTGAGATGTCTTATTAATTACTCCAACCCTAATTAGGGTTTAGATATTTCTGGCTCACATACATAAATTACCACATTATATAGGATATAACTCTATACAACTAAGGTGTAAAACGACTCAAGTGATCACTCGACATATTTGGCTTAACCATAGTATCATTAGAAGCTATATATCTAACCCATTTTATAAAACATAAAATTTTCAACCAAATGGAAAGCTCATATTTTGAAATTTATTCTAAAAAATCTTTCTACACAATTTGTTTTTGTTTTGCATTATTCATTTTTCCAATGGACACTTAGCTCTATATTTTAACCTTCCTTTAAATTTATTATTAATGTTGTTTTTTCATTTTTCATTGAGGGTTTCAATTGAATATCAGAGATAGGAGTATGCAAACAAAGAACTGCCCTCATATTTATTTAAGTTTTACTTTTACCACAACCCCTACCTTATCACGTCTCACTTGGGTTTATTTCTTTTCAATTGCCCAACACTTGCACAAGTTCTTTTGAATTGATGGCGCGGCATATCGTAAATGCACGTTTTTATTAAAACTTTGTTTTCAACAAGTATTTGAAATTGTTAATTAAGTAAAAGAACATAATGCTCACCAGCTGTTAGAGACCTCCACTAACAGTGAAGTTTTGGATTCAATTACTGGGAAATATTTATTGATCTTGCGATTTGTTTGTACCTTTTAGTTCTAGGTCTTGAGCCACCATTCTGGTGTTCGAGATTATGATACAGTTTTATAAATTGATCTAGGCGTGGATTATGATTTATGATAGTGATAAACCAATTGATAGTGTTGTGAAACTGGAACTCATTTATGCGTTTTGGTTATAAATTGGTAAATTCTTTTTGTATTTAGCAGGTGATTTGTTGATTCCCTTTCGACCTACATACTTGGGTTGTTTGGTGTCGAAAGATATCTGCACTCTTCGAGCCTAGTCCATTTTTCTTGAATTGATGATATATATGGATCCTGTCTATGGATGCATGTAGCCATATCCCTACCAGAGGGGTTAAGTACATTCCAGACCTTATTACTACCCAAACACTAAATCTGTCCCAACTCCAGTGTATGCAGATATGACTCCATTTCCAATTAAGCATCTATTTGCCCACCATTTTGGTGAACGAAAACAAATTAAAGAACAGTGAAAAATTATAAAAAAAATGGCAAGGCGTCTGACAGTGGGATTCCCACTTTAAAACATTTACTCCTCCTATTTCCACTTTCAACCCTCACTATCACTTCACCTAACCTTTATTCAACCCCACCAACCACATCAAATCTCCAATCCAAGCTTCTCTCTCTCCTCAATCAGAAATGACAGGATCTTGGATCCCCTCGTGGACAGAGACGGTGAAATACAACACAGATATACACACTAGTGATAAGGTGCTACCCAAAACGTTCACAATTCCTGGATTTTAGAGCTCCACTGTAAATATTGCTCGATTCCGACGAAGAAGACGTCTTGATGGGAAAGTCTATCTCTGACAGATTTAAAGTGTCCATTACAGTTTTTTCTCGATTTTCCTTGCATTCCCTATGTTTTTGCTGGTTCTCCCATACATTTTAAACTGAGTTATTGACTACAAATTTGTTCCTTCATGTGCAGATCCTCCAACGAAATACGTACCCTCAATTTCATCGAAATGGACGGCTTTCTTGGGCATGAGTGGAACTATCCTCATCACATGGTAATGACCACGTTTTTCTGCAGTGTCTATGTACAATTATCGTATCAACCTATTTCATTTTGTTTGTAATCATTTGCCCTATTTTCGCTCTTACAGAGCTATATAACCGCCGCCCCATCTCAACTGTCGGAGAAGACCCCATGGATTCACAACTGGAGGAGCCGGTACGTAGAACGGTGAAATGAGAAGTAAATAAACATCAATTTCATGGCTGCATGTAAATCGGCTGTCGTGGAAGGTCATCATCACAGCAAGTACTTCACAAAGCCCGACTAGAAGCCCAAATTTTCAACAAAAGGCAAACATGAATTGGACAATCTCCCAACTGAGAATCACTTGCTGTAAATGCGGCTCGATCACAAGTTGTTGTTCGAACTACTACATTGCACATACGTGGGGTATGACCGAACTGTCGGTAATTGCATGGTGGCTGATGATGAGTGGTGGGATCATAAAATCAAGGTAAATAAAAATTTATTCGCGTTATGAATTTTTCTTTGCCTGTCCGCACATTCGCCTTACCCATCAGTTTGACTTACGTAGCTAGTTCTATTGAACCAAAAGAAATGTATCTCTGCACCCATCATCTATCATCAAAATAATTGTTGTTTATAAATGTATTTGTAAATTCACGCCAATAGGACTGCTAGTTCGAATGTCATATTTCTATAGTGTGTGTACTTTTGCCCGACGATCTGTATACATTTTGCAACGAGCACCAAAATGAAAATTGCGTACGATCGTATATAATGTCGATGTTAACCTCGTACTTGAAAATTGCATTTCTTTGATAGTAAATGGTTGCATGTCTGAGAGGTCATATGTATGCTGATTTGATTTTATTGGACCACTGAAAGCAGGATAGATTGTACTATGTCGTGCACTCGTTTGTGTGCACGCCATGGTAAATGCTATGCTTTTTCAATACCTACATGAACAATGGTTCTTGCCATTTTTGTTACGCATGAGAACCCCAAGTATGAGAGGTTTAGAGATAAGGATGAGGAAGAATTTTTTGATCGGTACAATCATCTGTTTGGTAATACCTTCAATTCTAACAAGTATGCCTTCACCCCAACCAAGTTGTCACCGCGTGGGTTTAGCATGCACGACGATGATGCCAGCGACCAAGTAGCTGATCGATTGCTAGTATCTCTTGAAAGCAATTTGTCTAGTGATTAACCAAAAATTGGCCATTCAACTGCATCTAAGTCACGATCGAACAAGCATAGTGGTAGCAAACGTAATTCCACATCCCGTTCGAAAATGGAAAAAAAATATGGAACACGCGTGATCTCGACTTCAGTGGATCGAATGGTTGACGTGTCTGCAAAACTGTAGTTGTTTATTCGGAGAAATAGTTCAAACGATCTTTCGATCGAGGACTGCATCACGGAGATCGATGCTACTGGGCTTGTCAATAGAACCAGTGATCTTTTCATGTTCGCCTTATCGATTCATGGAAACAGAGACATATGGAAGGCTGCAAAAGACGAGGGGACGAAAATGCGTTGGTTGAAGTGGTCCTATGATGACTACAAGGAACGTAAAGTCGGTTCATCACGTTGTCTTCCTTTTGATGCGTAGTTGATTATTTGAACGTTGAATATTTACATTTGCTAGGTTGGTCAGTTGTTTTGGTCTTGTATCGTTTGTTTGTAATTGTTGTGTAGTTTTCAGATCTTTTCCTACTGTTGCATTATGAACTTTGTGTCAAACTGTGCCAAACCTTTGCTGTTGGTTTTTATATGTACTCGTGCCACAAAATCTTTTTACATACTGTTTGTGCATGTTATGGCCTTTACCTCTATATCACACTAGTACTTGGGCATGGGAAATATAAGAAAGTGATCCATCATATCTATCACCTTTTCATAATATGAAATCAATTGTCACGCAAAAATCTAACAAAATGATTGATTCCCTGCAATTGTCTTTTCATGGAGGGAACAACACTATTACTGGCCAATATATATATATAGGCGTAGGCCGTAGAACAATTCATTGAAATCAAGTTACTCGACACCAAAGACACCTTTTGCAGCCCCCTCCACAATCAAAACGTGGCTTGGATATTATCGCATTCCGAACAATTGGTTCGTGACTATTTGCATCGTTCAAATGAATCAAGATTTCAATTTCCTTTTGTACGAAGCGAACATCTGTTCATGCTACAAAATTTGCATACATATTCACAAACGTGTTTTCAAGAGTTCCGAATGACCCACGTATGTTTACACATTTCACGTACATGCTCAGTGACGAGTATGGTCACCAAAATAGTGCTCATATCGACATCTACGAACATGTCAAAATGTTTCTGTGTGTCCTAGCACATGGGAAAGGATACAGATAGGTGCAAACACTTTTTGGCCATTCGTTATAGACGACCAGCCACCATTTCAAAGCAGCGCTTCGAGCTGTTGTCGCATTCCCTGGAAATGTTATCAAGCCCAACCTACAATACAATTACGAAGCCGGACATCATCATCCGAACCCTATTGAATATCCATTGTTCCAGGTTACGACAATGAAGCTATATCGTAAATGTGTGCCAATATGTATCATTATGTCTTCGTTATAATGCAACATTCATCCGATATTGTAACGTATATTAATATTTGATGGTGATCAGGACTGTATTAGAGCAATTGATGGTACGCACGTGATGGCTGTCTTATCGAGTCACGAGCAAGAGAATTTCAAGGGAATTCAAATGCAGAACGTGCTTGCAACATGCGATTTTAACCTATGCTTCATGTTCGTGCTTTCTGGATATACAGAGAATATGCACGATAGTCGCATTTTGGCGAACGCGATACATAATTTGAATATTAATTTTCCCGTTCCCGCTCCTAGGAAGTACTATCTCGTTGACTCTGGATTTGCACACCGACTGGGTTATATGGCACTGTACAAAGGATCGAATATTCATTATCATTTCTAGGAGTTCCGAACAGTGCCGACATACAGATGATGAAGATTTCGCGATGCATGAGAATGGTTCAATTTCTATCACTCATCTTGTAGGAATGTCATCAAGAGGTCATTTGGAGTATTGAAGCATCGATGGAAAATTCTTGATTGTATGCTAAGGTACTCATTTCCTGTGCAAATAGCTGTTGTTGTTGCGATAATGGCGGTGCACAATTTTTTTAGGCGTAACGACAGTACAAGCGGAGCATTTCGTAGAACGGAGTAGGAAAGTAATGATGAAGTAGAAATATGAAAATACGTAGTTCGACCCTAACAACACCTAGAGAGGGGGTGAACAGGTGATTATGCGGAATTAAAATTACTCAACAACTAAATAGCAACAAGTCACTATTAATTATTTTCTAGAAGGTTAATCATGCAATTCAAATTTTCCTATGTTGAATTATCGCAATTATGAAAGCAATAAATAACATAGAATTGATCACGGAGGAACCAACCGGGCAAAAACTGTGGCACTTTGTTAGTGAACAATCCACTATAAACGATTTATAACTTACAGTCTATCAGACTAGACGACGACACGTACTATCTGATCTCTTGACTGAAATTCCAATAGCCCTCCTAGATTTTGTGCTTTTGCACCAACTCCCAGCTGTAGTTCTCAAAGCTCTCTAAGATTGCGCTCTTCTGCAACAACTCCTAGCTTTGTGAAATTGTTTATCTCATGTGAATGTACGAAGAAGACCGCGTTCTTCAACGAATGGAACTCCAATCACTTTATCTTGTTCTTCAGAACTCTGACAGATATGGAGGAAGCAGTAATCTGGTATTTGGATTTAGAATATGAAGTTTTCATAGCCAAGAATCAATTGAAGAATGGAGGTTGAAAGCTAATTTGTGAAGGGGATATGAAGACTGTATGAATTCTCAATGTTCAACCCTTAAAAAATCATTATGTGGCGTTTGGTATTTATAGGTTAGGTTAAGGAATGAATAGGTCGGACAAAAAGCCTTTAAAAAACGAATTAAACTGTCACTCGAGTAAGGACTGAGCGACAGTAAAGTAGAGGCGACATGCTAGCGACAGTGTTACTATTTCTGACGCTTGAGCTAAGTCTTGGCGACAGTCTAGTGAAATTGTGGCGCCGTTTGTCCTTCTTTTTCACTCTCGAACCTTGGGCCTAATTTAACACAACTTTCTACTATTTGTACATCACTCATTGACTTTTACAATATATCAATTTAAGTCCATTTTGTTCACAAACTTGCCAATTATATTAAATTCCTAACAAGCTTCCCCTTTGGCATTTTGTGACAAAACTACAATCCAAAGATAAGGCAGTAGTAAAAAAAATAGACTCAAAACAATTGACACAGCCAATAACTGTCTTGAACGAATTCTACATTTCATTTTTCAATACCCGTTTCCTGAAATAGACAACTCAAATACCCAGTGTAAAATATATGTAAAACAGTATTAAGTATAGGAATAGTTCAAGCAGTTCACAATGTAAAAGTGGTTCATAATATATGTGTTCAGTTTCATATCATATGCTAAATTAAGGACATAGTACCAATGCAACCCAACATGCCAAAATGAAACATTGATACTACTAAAACATCAGCACTTAATTAGCAATACTGAATTTTTAATTTCATAAAAAAATTGTAGATCAATCCATTTTGTTCACAAACTTGCCAATTATATTAAATTCCTAACAAGCTTCCCCTTTGGCATTTTGTGACAAAACTACAATCTAAAGATAAGGCAGTAGTAAAAAAAATAGACTCAAAACAATTGACACAGCCAATAACTGTCTTGAACGAATTCTACATTTCATTTTTCAATACCCATTTCCTGAAATAGACAACTCAAATACCCAGTGTAAAATGTATGTAAAACAGTATTAAGTATAGGAATAGTTCAAGCAGTTCACAATGTAAAAGTGGTTCATAATATATGTGTTCAGTTTCATATCATATGCTAAATTAAGGACATAGTACCAATGCAACCCAACATGCCAAAATGAAACATTGATACTACTAAAACATCAGCACTTAATTAGCAATACTGAATTTTTAATTTCATAAAAAAATTGTAGATCACCATGTCAAGTCAAAATAATCAGGTACANTAGTACCAATGCAACCCAACATACCAAAATGAAACATTGATATTACTAAAACATGAAAACTTAATTAGCAATACAGAATTTATCATTTCATCAAAAAAATTTCGAATTTGAAAATTCACTATGTCAAGTCAAAATAATCATATACATCCCAAAATATCTACTCCAAAATATCTATCTACTCACCTTTTTGTCACAAAATGATAAGGGGCAACCTATAAACTAAGCTGCATCATCAGTATCATCAGAATCAGTCCTCTCCTCAGAAGCTGTACCATCATCTCAGTGACGATGAATCCATTGAAGCCCACGCTGAAGATATCCAATAGCACCCTGAAGCGTAGTAAACTATGTAGTGTGTCGATCAACTGTAGCCCGCAGCTGGGTAATCTCCACCGTCATACGAGCCTACTGCTTAATCAGTACAGTCATCTATCCCATAAGCACAAGTCAATGGGAACAGAGAAAATATCAGCAGGTGGAGGAATAGACTCAGCAGGAGGAGGAGTAGAAGTAGATGAAGATGGAATATCAGAGGTTGGAGGAACAGAAGAAGTAGTAGGAAAATTTGAGTGATCAACAAAAAGAAGGTCATCAATAAGATCAGCTGGCATAGTCGGATCAACTGGCTCAGCCAGCTCAGATGAAGCATGTGATTGACTCTGAGAAATAGTAATGTGGCCAATCGGCCGAGAAACCCTCCAAAGAACCCCTTCCGGAAAACTAACTCTTAAGGCTGTCACTAACCGAAAAATCAAACAAATGTGGGAAGATCACTAGAATCGCTATACAACAAGGCGTACAAAAACCGAGCACTCTTTATAGGAAAGAAGAAGTATGCGACATTGGCTACAAATTTGTGCACTCAATGCGCGACAAAATCTACCGGTCAGTTATAGGGATCCAGTCTCCAACGGTGTTTTGAACATCGTGGAACGGACTAGACAGTCCGATGGAAGAGTATCAACAGATAGATAAGGAAACAAAGGATGGACGACCCGAGGAATATGTACTAAACTAGATAAGACATCAGGTGTGATCTTAACTGTCCTACCCAGAAAAAAACCCTAAATGTCAAACCGCTAACATCATGAATGTTAGCATAAAACTCCTGAACGAGAAGGTTAGGAGGAGGTGTCAACTCAACCAGTAAAGGCTCCCAATCACGGGAAGTGAAAATAGCAGCGATATCGTGTGACAAGTCAGACAAAATGATCTTACGCTCAAATAAAACGTGTCTCAAGGAAAATTNTCCTGAACGAGAAGGTTAGGAGGAGGTGTCAACTCAACCAGTAAAGGCTCCCAATCACGGGAAGTGAAAATAGCAGCGATATCGTGTGACAAGTCAGACAAAATGATCTTACGCTCAAATAAAACGTGTCTCAAGGAAAATTGGGATCCAAATGTATCTTGGGCAGTCGTTGAGATAAACCAAGACCTACTATAAGAAGTGGAGTTACCAGGTGTTGAAGTGGCAGTACAAGCTCTTTTAGGCGGCATCTGAAATGAAGAAAACCAATAGATCAATAACCCGATTGAACACATGATATGCATGAGATGCGGGTATGAACGCAAACCAAGATAAACAATACATATGTCATGCACCGAGGACGAATGCACACACGGTGCCGTGATGCCTAGACGTAGATGATGTGAATACTTGACGCGTGCCGTGACGACATGCCGCGGTGATGCGATGTCACCTCGTGATATCAATTCCAACCTCAATATACACGACACCAACACTCCGAACTTAACACAATTTCAACCCAAACCTCTCAATCAACACACCACAAACTCAAACAAAATCAAAAACCTATACCTAAAAATGGAAGAAAATCATGCAACATCTTCGCAACTCCAACACCCAACAAAACAACTCAAACCACCAACTAACCCAATCCACCAAATGACATTGAAAATGAATTATAGGCAAAGACAATGAATAACAAGAAGAAAAGTCGCTGGAAAATTGCCTAAAAATCCAATTTTCGTTGCAAAATTGTGGAAAAAAATGACAATGTATGCTAATCGAGAAAAAATGAAGTGTAAATGCCAAAAATTGAAGTAATAATGGTCAAAACAAATTGCAAAAAACAAAAGGGGATGAAATAGAGGGTTTTAGAGATATACTTTTGTAAATTATTGATTCAATGAAATGGCGCCACCAATGTATGATTTTGAATGTTTAAGGAGTGAGTAAAACTCAAAGTGGAGGTGTGTTGGAGAATTTTGGACGAATTTGAAGGAAAAATGTGTAAAAATGGGTAAAAACCCTGAAAAATAATGTTAAAATTCAAAAATACGAGCTGTCACTCGTGCAAGGGTCGAGCAAGAATCGAGCGAGGAGCTTCTGCTTCTATCGCTCAAGCGGCTCCTAGCGAAAAGTGAGCGATAACTTGTGGACAAAAATAGCACTGCATTTTTGAAAATAAAGAAAATAGCACCTTTTTTTAAAAAAAATATAATACGGGGAGATTCATCATAAGCTAAGGTCATCTAAATGTAGGTCAATTCACGTTCAAGGTCACCTTACCAATAGATGACAGCCATCCCAAATTTCACACATGCGGTCCAGACTCATTCACAAGATCACGGTGTGTGCTGTGCATATTATACATGAAGAAACTTATACTCAATACTCCTCGTTAAACCGAATAATGTAATGGAAATGATAGTACAGAATAGATAAATGCACTCTTAATCACAAATGCACTGTTTAAGAGCACCATGAACTTTCTAGAGCCAAAAAAACATTTATTATTTTTATATAAAAAGTATCAATACCTAAAGAAAATAAATACAAACCGAATTAAAAAAACAAAACACAAATAAGTGAGATGCATGCATGAATGAATGGACTCAATGAATTGCATATGCATGCACATAAGAAACTGATCAAGGAGAGCCGTGGATGCTCTTACCTTTAAGAGCATAATCAATCTCACGACCTTCCAGGTCACTCTCTTTAACCCAAATTTGCTTAGAACTAGAAGTGATTTTAGTTAACCAAGTCATCATCTCAGTTAAGTGGCTAACCAAATTAGCGAGAAAGGTAGCCTTGCTAGAGAAATCCTGACTTTTACTTCTAGTCACGAGTTTACGACACCTAGGTCTTGTGTGTCCTAGAGCGCCTTAATGGCGATAGGTAGGAATAAACCTGGATTCAAACTTGCTCGGAGGTTGTTGCTGTGTAGGACGAATGATCCTACGTTGTCTAGTAGGTCTTGATCTAAAGGTATTTTTGGCCTTTGGTTCAAGATAAGCAATATTCCGAGCTTTGTTAATGATCGTGACGAACGTGGTCTTGGATCTACTAGTAGCAGTATTAGCATTTTGAACATAACCCATACCATATCTATTCCCAGTAGGCTTGTTCATCCCCAACAGATTATCAAGTTTCTGTGAACCACTCGTGAAGGATTGTAGTTGAGTATTCGATTTTTCAAGATCACTTGTTAAGGATTTAACTTTGGCTTCCAAGTTCTCATTAACAAGCTCTACTCATTCAGATTTTTGGTAGAGTCCTGAAGGTCACCTATAAATTTTTCTTTTTCTCTTTCAAGATCATTTACCTTTTTTAGTACAGCTTTATTGTTCTTTTTAATCTTAAGACTCTTCTCAAATAGTTCACGATAAGATTTGTGAATATCAGATTCATCCTCAGATTCTTTCTCGAATTTTTCACTCTCTTCATGACTTTCAAACTTACCAATCTCCTTATCAGATTCTCGTAGCTATTGATGTGAAGGCCATGAAATTTTATTCATCCTCACCACCAGATGTATCACTCTGAACACTCGAATCTGATTCATCATCACTCAAGGTCACTGCTAAAGCCCTACGTCTTTCTTTATTTGAACTCTTTTTCAAGTTAAGACATTCATTCCTATAGTGACCGTAACCCTGACAATCATGGCATCTATTAGATTGAGTTTTCTTAATGGGAGTCCTAGAGTTATTTTTCCCACGTCTATCTTTCGAGAATTTATTATAGACTTTATTTCTCTGTTCTTGAGGCTTTCTCATATTCCTCATCACCTTCTAAATTTTTTTGACAAAATATGATATTTCCGTCCCTAAGCATCTCAGCATTAGTAGATTCACTCTCTTCTTCTCTAATAGTATTTATTGCTATGGACTTAACCTTTTTAGGTTGAGAAACGG
>CAIGRP010033397.1:0-33705 GCA_903798385.1 Fraxinus cuspidata
GAATATTTTTCTAGCTATACAACATAATATTTCTTTCTTCTTCGTTCTCTCTCTCTACTTTTTTTTTTTACTTAATGGTATCAGAGTCTGGTTGAGGCATTTTTACGGTTCTTTATTTCTTCTTGCCCATCAAGTTTTATTTGTCTTGTTGGAGGATATTGAAAGTTATAGAGAGGAAACCATTGTTATACATTATGGAGTTAGCAAATGGGGGAAATAGTTCAAATACATGGTGTCAAGAAGCTTGTAGGCTCAAACTACAAGTACTTTAGAATGTGTACGTAATCTTATCTTCAAGATCAAGACTTGTGGGAACTATTTGCTAGTGCTGATCCAAAAATTCCTGCAAATACTCCAAAAAATGTTGAACCACAAAGGAAATGGAAGATCAAGTGTGGTAAAACTCTCTTTCCTTTGAGGACTTCAATTGGCAAAGAGTTCATTGAACACGTTCATGATTCCAGTTCACCGAAGGAAGTCAAGGAGATACTTAAGAGGTCATTATCTAAAAAGAATACATAAAGGTTAAAATTGGTGAAGAGTGAATTGGCAATGTTAACATAAGGAGGTATGTCTATCTTTGAATATTTCTCACGAGTTAAAAGTATTTGCATAAATTTCAAAATTAGATGCACATGAGAAGATTAGTGAAGCACGATTGAGATAGTTTCTTATTCGAGGATTGAAGAATGAGTACATTCTGTTGACCCCAACAAATATATCAATGATGTGTCCAACAGATCCCAATGTCACGATCACGCAAGTTGAATTCCTGCACACTTGGACAAATCGTTAATCATACGAGACCTTCTCTGGAGGGGATGGAGTTAGTCGTACGCACTCTGACAGTCAAGTCAGTCAACGAATAATTTAGGTGTGGGAAAGCTTTGAACGTGAACCTCCAATCAATAAAAATGGGGGGTATTCTTGGGAGTATATAACTAAAAATGTATACATCAAGAATATAGCTTTGAGAGTCTAAACTTGCATTATCTTCGAATGACACTAAGTGTGAGCTTTTATACTAGGGTGAAATGGAGTCCACTGGATGGTAGCACACATGGCCTCATTCGAATGGCTTTCTTTGTCAAATACATCCATCAATCTTTGCCTTAAATGCTATCACCCTTTTTGTGTCCATAAAATCTAGCCTCTACTTTTAGACTTGACCAAATAGAATGATGGCGAAAACAGTGATAGTGAGTTGTTTTGTCAACTTTTGTCATGTGGGATCCATTCGAGATCTTGTTATTGCCTCGTCTTGGTCGGCTTTGTCAATGGGGTCTGCCTGTAAAGAGTTATGTCCAGGTATTTTATGTGGGAGAGTCGGGTCGCTTTTCTTCACTTTACGAAAATTACAAACCCTGAGTGCTGAATATACTCCCATTTATCTTAGCGTTTCCCTGCTGTCTCTAGCAAACAACTCTGTTCTTTCTCATTTCAAAGCATTCCAGGTCTTGTTTCTAGCGTTTCCCTGCTATCTCCGGTAAACATGGCATTAATCTGTGCTGAGGCGAGTATTCCTCTAGTGATTCCTACTAAACAGATCATGGAGGCAATGAGGGGCTTATAGTGTATGGATGATGCTAGAGGGCCCTATAGACTATAGCATTAGATGTGGGGCATCCTTGTGGCCAACTGACATGAAAGAGAACGAGCTTGAAAGTTTTAAGGAGAGGTTTAGGATCCCTGATAATATCGAGATGTTGGTACCGACCCTTGAGGAGAGAGCCTGTTTCCCTAGAGAATGGTATGTGACAATGAACGAGGCGATTCTGAGTGGGGGGATGAAACTGCCTCTGCACCCCCTTTACAAGTATATCATTAGGCAATATAATCTAGTTCCCACCCAGTTAGTACCAAACGTATGGGCCTTTCTTCTTTGGAAGGAGGTCACTCTTGGCGAGGATATGCCCCCACATGTCTTCTAGACCCTCTTTTAACCTCGCGCCTCTAGTGGGGGGAGTGATTGTAAGGGTAGTATTGTATGAAACCCTAGGACCCACACTCTCCTTTCATTTGGGGGACCCCAACCTCCATAAAAAAATAAAAGTCACCCTGGTTTTGGGCTAGAGATTGCTGTTAGACAATGGAATGAGATGTGGTCCCAGAGATCACCGTGCCGACTCAATACCACGAGTATAATAAATTCAGCCTTCAATTAATGTGATGTTTCTTTGCTGTGTTTGCTTTCCTTTGTTTATTTCCTAATGCAAACCAAATTTGTCCAGCTGTAGTTAACCGGTTTGAGCTCGAGCCGTCTGAGTGGGCCATCATCAAGGTAATATACAAGCTGCCTTCGGAGAAGAGGTACTTTAAGAACGTTATTGGCAAGCGGAACCTCTTCGTTACACATCAACTAACGGCTACTAAAGGTAAAACAGGATGGTTCTTCCCTTTGTTCACCAGCTATTTTCTTGTACAATTTTCTTAAATGTTTCTTTTTCTTATAGGGAAACACGACAAAAATGAGTATGTTAAGCCTAGCCTGCTCCATCTGAGGAGTTTGGGAGAAGCCGAGAAAAAGAAGCCCCCTGAGTGCCGGGTTGTCCACTTATAAGAACCAATGGGATGAGCTGGTCTGCCTTTCCAAAATGAATCAGCCGCCTCCTTTGGAGAAGAAAAGGAAAAATAAGAAGGGAAAGGAAGTACAGGCTCCATTGGAGGAGCCCCCCTAAGAGAAAGTTGGTGTTGTCGAAGAACACTGAGCCTGACCCTCCCCCTAAATGCCAAATCACCATTAGGGAATCGCTTCGCCAACTGATCCATGCCGAACCCATTTCCTTCATGAAAATTGTGGAGGTCAAAGATTTGGATAAGGAAGGTGTTAATTTGGTGAGGAAGAGGTAGGGCAAGAAGGCGAGGAGTGCCACTTCTGAGGGAAAAGCTCATAACTTCTTGGGCGGAAGGTCTGGTGAGATTGTCTCCACCGTGATGGCGATGCTTCCCGTTAAGGTTCAAGGGGTCACAAGTCCACCATAAATATTGGACTGATAAGTATTCTTCATACGCTGAGACCTGTGATGCGGTGTACTTGGTGGAGGTAAGTCTCGCCCTGTAGGCTCGCTCTCAAGGATTCTTTTGGAATTGAGGCGACTGCAAGGCCTCAGTAAAGAGTAACTCACCAAGGCAGAAGATGTTGAGGTGGCATTGAATAGGGCCAAGGCAAGGTGTCTTCGACTAATGAAGCCATGGAGGCCTCCAAGATGAAGCAGGCCAGGCAGAGTCGAAAGTGGATGCAATTGCCAAGGAAAATGATGAATTAAAGAAGGAAGTCCACTTCTGCAAGCTAAAGTCAATGCTTAGACGAAGTGGGCGAAAAACTTTGACAATTTGCAGAAAATAGCTTCGTCAGCCTTGGAGGTGGCCAACAAGGATGGGGGGCTGAGGGCCAAATTGAAGAGCTGACTTCTGAGTAGCTAATTTGAAGCATTAGTTAAGTAGGGACATGGGTGGCAGAAGTGAACGAATATGTTGCCCACTTCTATGAGACAACTAAGTATGATGGCCCCGGTATATACGGCGAAGAGTCACATACAATGAAGTGTTTGCGAGGCTTATCAAGCTGCATCCTCAATTGGATCTGCCTACCATAAAGGAAGCCATCCACTCCTGCCAACGAAGTCGAAGACTCTGTAGAAGAAATATTTTCCCAAAAGAGCAATGCAAAGAGGCTGTTGCAACATTTTGGCATGGGGAAGTCAAAAGAAAAAGCCACTCTAGTGGAGTCGAATCTCAAGCTCATGAGAGATGAAGGGAAGCAGTTAAAGGATGTCAGAAAGTTTCAACAACTTGTTGGTAGTTTAAGTTATTTTAACTGTCACAAGACCCAAAACTGTTTATTCCGTTGGTGTTGTTTCACAGTTCATGCAGTATCCAAGAAATTCTCACATAGATACAGGAATAAGAATTCTACATTACGTAAAGGGTTCCCTTGATCATGGAATTATGTACAAAAGGTGTGAAAATTTCTAGTTAAGTGGCTTTACGGAAGCAGAATGGGCTGGAGATGCAAATGATAGACATTCAACTTCAGCCTATTGTTTCAACACTGGTTCAGCAGTGATATCCTATAAGGTAAGAAGCAATATGTGGTTTAAAGATCTTACACTGAAGCTGAATATGGGGCAGCAACCATGGCTGCACAAGAATGTATGTCGTTAAAAATGTTGATTGGAGACATGCTGTGTGAAATTAATTATGTTGTCCAGATCAAATGTTACAATGAAAGAGCCATCAAACTTGCATCAAATCCAATTTTCCACGGGCGAACGAAGCATATTGGAGTTCATCATTACTACATTTGAGAAAAGTTGCTGGATCAAGAAATTGAGCTGAAGAAAATCTCTACAAATGATCAAGTTGCAGACATATTTACAAAGCCCTTAGGAAAAGCCTATGTTTGAATTTTCCAAAGCTGCTCTTGGAGTTATTGACCGTAAGCATGGACTAAGGAGGAGTGTCAAAAATTAGTGCATCTTACGTGGAGTATTTTTTTCTTTTATTATTTCTTGTTACCAAGCCAAATAATTTAGTCCCTATTTTATAGGTAGACTAAGTCAAATTATGAAGTATCGGTAACGGAGTTAGGTAGAATTTTTTAGCAATTGTTGGAGAATTTTTAGGAGTTCAATGTTAGTAGATCATGTCTATATATATGTTCTACATTTGATGTAATATTCATTGAAGTTTCAATAAGCAATAAGTAATTATCCAGAATATTTTTCTAGCTATACAACATATTATTTCTTCATTCTCCATTCCTTCTTTTACTTTATGGTATTAGAGTCAACAAACAAATATTTTTTGTTATGATTTGTCCTATGTATTTTGTACTCAATTGTAGCCTAAGTTATATATTATAACTTAAGCAAGATAGGACCTGAAACAAGTAAGTATGCAGCCAAGTATGGTTGAGTTGTAGTAGGTAGAATAGTTTGTAGAAAAACACTTTTGTAAGAATGGCTATATATTCCAGCCATGTAACACCAATGTTTTATGATTTGAAAACTCTACCTTTTCTCCTCTTTGTTGTTCATAGTCCTTCACAGAGCCTGGTTGATGTATTTTTACAGTTCTTTCTTTTTTCTTGTCTATCAAATTTTATTTGTCTTGTTGGAGGAGAATGAAAGTTGTAGAGACGAAGCTATGGTTATACAGTATGGAATTAGCAAATGGGGAAAATAATTCAAATACGCATTATGGTGTCAAGAAGCTTGGAAGCCCAAACTACAAGTACTGAAGAATTTGTAAGAAAGCTTATCTTCAAGGTCAAGACATGTAGGAACTAGTTGCTAGTGCTGATGTAGAAATTCCTACAGATACTCTAGAAAATGTTGAACTATGGAGGAAATGGAAGATCAAGTGTGATAAAACTCTCTTTCCTTTGAGGGTTTCTATTGGCAAAGAGTTCATTGAACACGTTTGTGATTCCAGTTCACTGAAAGAAGTCTGGGAGACACTTGAGAGGCAACTCTCCAAAAAGAACACAGCAAGGTTAGAATTGTTAGAGAATGAATTGGCAATGTTAACACAAGGAGGTATGTATATCTCTGAATATTTCTTACGAGTTAAAAGTATGTGTAGAAATTTTAGAATTAGATGCTGATGAGAAGATCAGTGATAAGATTAAGACGGTTTCTTATTCAAGGATTAAAGAAGGAGTATATTCCTTTCGTTACCACCATTCTAGGATAGGCCACTTAGCCTTCAGTTGAAGAATTAAAAAGTTTGCATTCCAACAAAGAGGCTTTGGCAAAGCAAATGGCAAAGAATTTTAATCCGGATGATATTCTCTTCTCAAAGGAAAAGCACCATAGAAAAACATCAGCAGAAAACAAGTATAATGAAGAAGGGTCAAGTGCTGAAAAGCTAGCGATGGTAATTCACAAAATAACAATCCTATCAAGTGCACAGATGTGGTAAAATTGGGCATATCAAGAAGGAATGTAGAGTGAAGATTTCTAGAGCAAATGTTGCAAGTGATAATGAAGGCAGGAAACAACTGAAATCGAAGCAGTGCTTCACTCCAAAAGTAGTTGAAGGAAGGAACGATGTTACTACTGAATTAATACCAGCTCAAGCTCTTTCAGCCATGAAGACTGCAAAGAGGAGTGGATCATTGATTCAAGTTGCTCTTACCATGTAATAGGAAATTATTCACTACTTTCAGAACTACGTCAACATGATGGAGAACGAGTTATTGTTACAGCTGACAACTCCAGATATCCAATAGCAAAAGAACGAATTGTGAAGATTGACGCTTGTGATACAAGGACTATCAAGCTGAATGATGTATTCCATGTTCTAGGTCTGAAGAGAAATATAGTTTCAAATTCTCAAATTACTAAATTTGAAAAATATATCTTTCTTGGTCCAAATGATGTAGAAGTTCTTGATAATGTGAAGAATATAAATAGATGTTGTTCTAATTGGTGAGAAGAAAGGTTCTTTATTTGTCATGTCAGTGGGGGAAGCCTTTGTGAAAAGGACAAGCCAAATTGATAATGCAACAATTTGGCATTCTCGATTGGGTCATCTAGGCTATCAACTGCTATAGCAAATTTCCTCATAGAAATTGGTGGAAGCCATACCAGCTCCACAAAATGTTCATAAAGATGTAATTTCTCAAGGCTGTCAATTTGGAAAATCACATCATCTTCCTTTCAAAAGGTCATCAAATCGTAGATATACTATGTTTGAGCTAGTTCATGCAGATTAGATGGGACTAATGAAAACACCAATTATAGTGGAAATCGCTATGTCATGGTGTTGATAGATGATTTTTTAAGGTATACCTGGGTAAAATTTTTGAAAGAGGAGTTAAGCATTATCAATGTTTGCTGAATTCAAAAATGTTGTAGAAAAAAAATTTGGGAAGAAAGTTAAAATGCTTGCAAAGTGACAATGGGGGCGAATTCATGTCAAATGATTTCTTCCAATATTGCGACGATAATAGTATTTTAAGACAAATGATATGTCCAAATACCCCTCAGCAGAATGGTGTATCTGAAAGGAAGTTAGCTTATCCCGCCTCTCTATGAGTCTCTCATGGCTACATGATAAAAGCCTCCCTCGAGATCTTTAGACTGAAGCTATTTAATGTGCATGCCACATGATAAATCATCTACCTCCATGGCCATATAAAAAAAAAAATCTCCTTCTAAGATTTTATATGATGTAAAGCCAAATGTAAATTACTTTCGAGTATTTGGTTCAATTTGTTATGTTCATATTCCAAAATCTAATTGAACTAATCTTGATCCGAAAACAAAGAAGTGTACTTTTGTTGGCTATGATTCTTGTAGAAAAGGGTGGAGATTTATGGATTCAGAACAAAGAAGTTTATGAATTCTAGAGATGTTGTGTTCAATAAGGTGTCGAGTCATTATTTTCCCTAGAAAATTTACATTCAAGAAACTACTCTTGATGGTGATGTAGAAAATATGCAGTTGTTTCCTAAAAATAACATGAAGATTGCAAACAATGACAAATGTTAAACTTCAAACCCCTCAAATTCAAATGATGGTGAACAACAAGCTGAAAAGACAACCAAATTACCTCAAAGATTATGAGGTGCAACTCAATCATTTCACTATTACTTAATGCTTCTTCACAAGAACATTGGATGAAACAAAATGTAACGCCCCAAAGCCTATGTCCCTAGAAAATGGTAAAATTGTTAGGTTACCCTAAAATCTCAAAACTTGCATTTATGCCTCATAAAAAAATTGTATGTATTTTTTTTTTTTTTTGGTATTACATCCTCCCCTCCTAAAAAAAATTTAGTCCTTGAAATTTACCTTGGTTATCGAAAAGTTGTGAGTATTTAGCTTTAATATCTGCCTCATGTTCCCAAATGACCTCTTTAACCACATGATTCCGCCATCGAACTTTTACTAATAGAATTTCTCTATTTCGAAGCATTCGAATCTTTCTATCCAAAATGACTACTGGAGCTTCCTTGTAAGTTAGATGTGGATGAATGTCTAACGAATGAGGATTGATCGCATGGCTAGGATCTAATATATATTTTCAAAACATAGAGACATGAATGACATTGTGTACTGCTGAAAGTTCAGGAGGCAATGCTAGCTCATAAGCCATAGTTCCCACACGTTTCAAAATCTCAAAAGGTCCTATATATCTTGGTTGGAGCTTTCCCCTTTTGCCAAATCGAATAACTCTCTTCATAAGAGCTATTTTTAGGAATACTTAGTCACCAACCTCAAATTCAAGATCATTCCTCATGTTATCAATATAACTTTTCTGTCGATCTTGGGTAGTCTTTATTATAGCCTGAATCTTTTCAATAGCTTGAACCGTTCGCTTAATAATCTCAGGCCCTAGAATTCTTTGCTTACCAACTTCATCCCAATGAGCTGGAGATCTGGACCTTCTACCATATAAAGCCTCATAATTAGGGGCACCTATGGTAGTCTGATATCTATTATTGTAGGCAAATTCTACCAATGATAAATGTTTTTCCCAACTTCGTCCAAGATCTAGGACACATGCTCCAAGCATGTCCTCAAGAATTTGAATAGTCCTCTCCGTTTGACTATCTGATTATGGGTGGAAAGATGTACTGAAGTTTAGCTTAGACTCCATACTTTTCCCAAATTTTGAAGTAAATCTCAGATTTCTGTCTGATACAATAGAGACTCGAGTCCCATGTAATCTAATCACTTCTCTAACATATAGTTGAGTTAATTGATCCATATTAAAAGTCATCTTTATAGGTAAAAAGTGAGCTGACTTGTCAATCTGTCGACAATAACCCAAATTGCATCCTTTCCTCTCTTTGATTTTGGAAAACCTACTACAAAATCCATGGCGATGCGCTCCCATTTCCATTCAGGAATCTCTAGTGGATTTAATAGTTATGATGGCCTCTGATGTTTTGCAATTACTTGCTTGCAAATCATGCACTTCTTTACGAATAGACCTATTCCTCTTTTCATATTCCGGCACCAAAATATGCTTTGAAGGTCTTTATACATTTTTGTCACCCCAGGGTGTGCTGCTATGGGACGAAATGAGCTTCTTCTGATATTTTATTTCGTATATTCTCATCTTTTGGTATACACAATCTTCCTTTAAACATCAAGTATTATCCTCAGCTAACTCAAAACCCTTTCGTTTCCCTGTGCCAAACTTCAATCTTTTGCAAAAATGGATTACTATCCTGGGCTTTCTTAATTCGATCTTGAATAGTGGGTTGAACTATGTGGGCAGCAATTCATGCTACAATATTTACTAAAGATGAGATCACCTCAAGTTGCAAGTAATTTATATCTCTGATCAAAGATTTCTGTATCATAGGTAAAGCTGCTAGATGTCCTCTTGTCTTCTTACTTAATGCGTCAACGACTACGTTAGCCTTTCTTGGATGGTAATGAATGGCACAATCATAATCTTTTACCAATTCTAGCCATCTACATTGTCTCATGTTCAATTCCTTCTGGGTGAAGAAGTACTTTAGGCTCTTGTGGTTCGTATAAATATCGCACTTAGTTCCATAGAGATAATGTCACCATATCTTTAGTGCATGAACTACTGCTGCTAACTCCATGTCATGCATTGGGTAGTTTTCCTCATACAATTTTAGTTGCCTGGAAGCATATGCAATAAATTCACCATGATGCATAAGTACGCAACCCAGACCCTGCTTAGATGCATCGTTGTAGATAACGAAACCTTCTGACCCTTTGGGTATGGTCAAAATTGGAGTTGAGGTCAATTTCTGTTTTAATTCTTGAAAGCTCTGTTCACACTTATATGTCCATTGGAACTTCATGTTCTTTCTCATTAGTTGAGTCATTGGAATGGTAATCTTTGAAAACCCTTCAATGAATCTCCTACAATGACCTGCTAATCCTAAGAAGCTGTGCACTTCTCTAACATTAATTGGCTGAGGCAAATTTGTGATTGCTTCCACTTTACCTGGGCCAACTTCAATTCCCTGAGTTGTGATTACGTGGCCTAGAAATCCCACTCTATTGAGCCAAAATTCACACTTTTTGAATTTAGCATAGAGCTTCTCCTTTCTTAGTATTTCGAGAATAATCCTTAGGTGTTCTCGTATGTTCATGCTCACTCTTTGAATATATTAGTATATCATCAGTGAAGACAATAACAAACTGATTCAAATAGTTGTGGAAAACGTAATTCATGAGATCTATGAAGACTGCTGGTGCATTTGTCAAGCCAAAAGGCATCACCAAGAATTTATAGTGCCCATATCGAGTTTTATATATTGTCTTACGAACCTCAGTTGCTTTAATTTTTAACTGATGATAACCTGATCTTAAATCAATTTTCGAGAAGACCTTGGCACATTGTAGCTGGTCAAATAAATCTTCAATTCTGGGGAGGGGATAATTATTTTTAATTGTAACACGGTTCAGCTCTCGATAATCGATCTACATTCTCATCGATCCATCCTTCATCTTTACGAACAATATTGGGGCTCTCCATGGTAAGACACTGGGTCTAATAAAACCCTTGTTTAATAACTCCTACAATTGTACTTTCAATTCTTGAAGTTTTATTGATGCCATACGATAAGGGGCCTTTGAAATTGGTGTAACACTCAGTACGAGATCAATAATAAACTCGACCTCTCAATTTGGAGGCATTCCTGGTAAAACTTCTGGAAATACATCTGAAAAATCCCTAACCACTCGAACTTCGTCAGTGGTTAACTCCTACTGATCAATGCTAGTCAAAGACTCTAAGAATCCTGAGTAGACTTCTTTTTCAGCAAGTGTTCAGCATGCACTGCTGATATAAGTAGGGGTAGAGGTTTCACCCTTGTTCCAAAGAAATGAAATTCTTCTTCACCGGGTCGTCGAAAAATTACATCCTTCTCGAAGTAATGAATGGTTGTTTGATTTTTCGACAACCAATCCATTCCAAGTATAATGTCAAAATCTTTCATGTTTAAAACCACCAAGTCTATTTTTATAACCTTCCCATCCATTTCGAAATTTAGGTTCCTCGCGATATAATTTGCGTTAAGCACTTTCAGAGATGATAGTAATATTTCAAAAATGTTATCAAGTGGTACACATTCTATATTTGACTTTGTAACTAATATCGAAAAAACAAATGAGTGTGTAGCTCTTGAATCAATTAATATAAAAGCAGGCATGTCAGAGATTGATATGATACTTGCCACCACATTTCAGTCTTCTTAAGTTGTCCCTCAATGCAGTCTTTGACAACGTGTCCATCTTGCCACATCTGTAACAGATACCTTTTCTTCCTAAGCATTTCTCCCTGATGAGGTTTTTGACATTTGGGACAAAGTAATCATTGATTCTTGTTGCTAATGTTCGCTCTTATTTCTGTCCTTCCCTTCTTATTAGGATCTTTAATGTTCCTCTTGATATTGTCATACTATTTTCGCTTATCTAAGGAGCCTGTATGGTGTTTACTACTTTCACCAGTCTGGTCATCATCAAAGGCGTATACTTGAGCCTTCTCCGGAACTCCCTGATAAGTATCCAATTGGAATACTGCCACTGCTTTCATAATGTCAGTTATCAGTCCACGGTAAAATCGTTTAGCTCATCTCTCCTCTGTGTTCATCAGATGTGGGGCAAATCTGGATAAATCCTCGAACTTTCGTTCATAACCAGTGAGCGACATGTTCCCCTGCTTCAGCTCAAGAAACTCTGTTTCTTTCTTATCTTTTAAAGTAGCTGGAAAGTACTTTTGAAGCACTGCTTCTTTAAACTGTATCAATGTATGGTTACGTTGTTTCTCCCCGGTCCATGATCTAGTAGTCGTCTCTCACCAATGACATACTCCCTTCTCCATCATAAATACCGTACAAAGGATTTCCAATGCATCGGTGCATTCCATAAACCTAAAAATAAGCTCAAGATGGCGAAGCCATTCCTCAGCAGCTAATGGATCAGGGCCACCTTCAAACACAAGTGGGTGCATCTTGTGAAACTGTTCTATAATTGAAGATGATCCGGCGTGCCTCATGACTATTGAGGTGGTTCCTGCTGCGACATCTCTCGCATAGCAGCTAGTAATTCTCGTACTAAGTTAGCTTCCATTTAAACCTTAAATATGGAGATTGTATATTAGAGGTCATTCAGTAAATTCAACTAACGTGATTTGGTAGACAACGATAGAATACTTGAGTATAAATAGTGTTGTTTCTGTTTAATATATTATTATTGTTTCCAATAAGATTTGAATAAATGGGCTTTACATAATTTTATTTATTTGTTTATTATTGTTATTATTCTTTTTTCTTGAGTGGGTTTGCAATAATGTTTTTCGTCTTGTTGATTTGAATAACACGTAACTAAAAAGTCTTTCAGGTGAGGAGGGGGGTAGTGGACCGCTTAAATCCCAAGCTCGCCTTAGATAGTTTAGGTCTTGTTAATAAAGCCTTTCAGTCTTGTGAATATGCAAATTAAAAAAGCTCAAACAATAATAAATTTTTCGATTTTTTTTCTCATAATCACTACTTTACTTAATTACTTTTTTAATTCTCGTCATGGCTCTATGGAAATAAACACCGCGATGAATTTTCTGTAAAATTTAACAATTTAACTTTCTACAGAGAGGATAACTCAAGTTCAAGCAATCATCAGTTAACTTAAAAACTAAAGTAATTTCATACCTTAGATCGTCGGTTAGAAGTTGATCATGCCGGTCCCAATGTCGTGTGGATCAAACTTTAACATACAAAGAAATCTAAAATTTTAATTTCTCAAAGTCTGCAGAAAATATTAGCCGTGCTTTGATACTATGCTGTAACGCCCCGAAATCTATATCCCTAGAAAATGGTAAAATTGTTAGGTTACTCTAAAATCTAAAAACTTGCATTTATGCCTCACAAAAAAATTGTATGTATTTTATTTTATTTTATTTATTTATTATTATTTTTTTTTTTGGGTATTACATAGAACCAGCAAGTTTTGAGGAAGCCAAATATCGTCTAGAATGGAAAGTAGCTATGCAAGAAGAAATTGAAGCCTTAAACAAAAATCAAACATGGGAACTAGTGTCAAAAGCAAAGAATTGTGAGGCTATTACTTGCAAATGGGTTTACCATTTAAATAAAAAATCAATTGGGACTATTGATATATGCAAAGCCCGACTCGTTGTACGTGGTTTTTCTCAATGCTATGGATTGGATTATGAGGAGACATTCAGTCCGGTTGCAAAAATGGTAAATGTAAGATCCATTTTCTCTCTTGCATCTTTTAAAAATTGGAAATTGTGGCAACTTGATGTAAATGATGCATTTCTTTAGGGAGAATTGGATCGTGAAGTATTTATGGAACAACCTAAAGGTTATGTTTCTAAGCAATATCCTGACCATGTTTGCCGACAGAAGAAGGCTTTATATAGCCTTAAACAAGCACCACGTGCTTGGAATGGTAAAGTTACTCAATACTTTATCTTCTGTGTGTTTAAAGTTTCTGATGCAGATTCTAGTTTGTTCATTAAATTAGAATCAAATATGCACTTGCTGGTCTCATTGTATGTAGATGACATAATAATTACTGGAGATAATGAAACGGAGGTTTCTATGTTGAAAAATGATCTATCCATTCGATTTGATATGAAGAATTTGGGAAATGTTCATTGCTAACTTGGTCTGGAAGTTGAAAAATTTGATCATGGATATTTCTTTTCCCAAAAGGGCAATGCAAAGAGGTTCTTGTAAGTTTAAGTTATTTAACTATCACAAGACCCGAAATTGTTTATTCTGTTGGTGTGTTGTTTCACAGTTCACGCAGTATCCAAGAAATTCTCATGTAGATGCAGGAAGAAGAATTCTACATTATGTAAAGGGCTCCCTTGATCATGGCATTGTGTACAAAAGGTGTGAAAATTTCTTGTTAAGTGACTTTACTGAAGCAGAATGGGCAGGAGATGCAAATGATAGACATTCAACTTCAAACTATTGTTTCAACACCGGTTCAGCAGTGATATCCTGGTGCTGCAAGAAGCAATCTGTGGTTGCTTTATCTTGCACTGAAGCTGAATATGTGGAGCAACCATGGCTGCACGAGAATGTATGTGGTTAAAAATGGTTATTGGAGACATGCTGTGCAAAATTAATTATGCTGTCCAGATTAAATGTTACAATGAGAGGGCCATCAAACTTGCATCAAATCCATTTTTCCACGGGGCGAGCGAAGCATATTGGAGTTCGTCATCACTACATCCGATAGAAGGTGCTGGATCAAGAAATTAAGCTGAAGGGAATCTCTACAAATGATCAAGTTGCAGACATATTTACGAAGGCCTTAGGAAAGCCTAAGTTTGAATGTTTCAGAGCTGCTCTTGGAGTTATTGATCGTAAGCTTGCACAGAGGGGGAGTGTTAAAAGTTAGTGCATCTTACATGGAGTAGTTTTTCTTTTACTACTACTTGTTGTTACCAAGTCAAATAATTTAGTTCCTATTTTATAGGTAGACTTAGCCAGATTATGAAGTATCAGTAATGGAGATAGGATTTTTTAGCAAGTGGTTGGAGAATTTTTAGGACATTTAACGTTAGTAGATAATGTCTATAGCATCTGATGATTCGTTGAAGTTTTAATAAGAAATAAGTATTTCTCCAGTTGTGGCAAGGTGGGATTGAGTGTTATGTTTTTTTTTTTTTTTTTTTTCAAAATGTTCAATTATGTATTGACACGTGTCCCTTTCGTCATTGACTCTGTCACTATAATACGATTGTTCGGATTATGCAAGCATGGATTATGTGTTATGTAAGGTTATGGAGTGTCAAAAAGAAAAGAGGCAATGCATAGACACAGCTTTATTAAGTCATGCCTATACTGAAATAACTTTTTAGTTCCGTCCCTATATCCACTGATTGTGGACATGCTTATTAAGTTGCCCATTGAGGAACGTGTTAATGAAAGTTTAAATATTGAATAGAATTTATCTGAATTAAATGATAAAAATCACAAAGAAGTTTATATGTTATCCTATCAAATTTAATGTATTAGGATACGAGTTGATGATGGTCTTCAAGTTGATGGGCAATCTAAAACAAGATTATCAACATGTAAGAGTTGCGTCTTTTTCCCTTTTATATGATCAATTTAATCATCCATCTAAAGGGAAGAAATGTAAGACATACATAAATATAGTAACATTTACAACTTCCAATAATGCTTAAAAATTATTTCTAAAATGAATGTTATCTTGCTTGTCACAGTCTAACAAGTTGCCCCCAACATTTATTGAACTCATTTTTCAACTAGTCTAATTACTTGGGAGAAATTAGAAATATCGAAATTGTCTTACGAAATTCTGAGCTTTAGTGTTTTTGGTTTGGGAAAGATTATTTGAAGTGGAAAAATGATTTTTTGCGAATGTATGGATAAAAAAGTAGAGAAAAATTATGAGTCTACGTATAACATTATTTTGTTAAAAGAATATTTGGTTGAAAATAAATCGTAACAAAAAACTTTTCAAATAAGTTGCACAAAATAATAACGATAACGCTGGCAAAAATTTGGAGCAATCATGTGTAACAAATTTCAAGACCCTATTTTCTTTGAGAGAACGAAATTCTGTGTAAGATCATCCCTATCCTAGAAAACGAATTTCTTATTCAACTTAGACATGGAATAATAGCATAAAATGCGTATTGGAATGTGTTGCTATTATAATTATGTATCCAAACAAAAAGAATAATGTTATCTAACACTAAAGTCATGTTTGATACCACTTTTTTTCCAAGGAATTGGAGATTAAATTCCATCTTTTTCAAAAAAAATGCATGTTTGATTGGCAACATTTTCTAGGCTAATTATTAGCTGGGTTTCCAGCCACTCGCCCATCTTTTCATGTTTTTGGTGAAAACCAATTCTCACATTTTTGGTGAGAATTTGGTTTTCAACCAGCAATTTTTTTTATTTTTTTTTATTTTTTTGGTAATTGGATCAAATTTCATAATCAATTGTAAAATTTTTTTTAACTTTAATGGACAATTTCCATGTAAAACGAAGCCAAACGAACACTAAAATTTGATGAAAAAAATGACTTTTTAGGAAAAAAATTGTTTTTTTTTTTTTTAAACCTTTTTGGCAATGAATACAAATTTTAAAACCAATTATGGAAAAAATTATCACTTTAAATGACAATTTTCATGTAAAACAAAGTCAAACGAATACAAAAAGATCCAAAATTTTAAAATTTTTCAAGTGGAAAATTATACCAATCAAACACAATTAATTACAATTCCCAGTAAAACAATTTCTAGACAATTCAATTCCCTGGAATTCATTTTTTTTCCACCCATTTTCCACATTTGCAATCAAACGGACCCTTAAATATTCAAATATAAAACGAAGCCAAACGAACACTAAAATTTGATGAAAAAAATGACTTTTTAGGAAAAAAATTATTTTGTTTTTTTTTTTTTAAACCTTTTTGGCAATGAATACAAATTTTAAAACCAATTATGGAAAAAATTATCACTTTAAATGACAATTTTCATGTAAAATAAAGTCAAACGAATACAAAAAGATGCAAAATTTTAAAATTTTTAAAGTGGAAAATTATACCAATCAAACACACTTAATTAACAATTTCCTGGAAAACAAGTTCTAGGCAATTATTTTCTCTAGAATTCATTTTCTTTCCACCCTTACAATCAAACGCACCCTAATAAGATTTAGTATTTATCTAATTCATAAATAAATTTTACCTTCTAATTGAATCAATGAATTCTTATCACAAAGTGTTGCCACCTAAACTGATTTAAAACACCACTTATTCTTAATAGCATTACTCGGATAAAAAGAGTGAATAAACGGCTTCTGAAACAAGTTTATTGTCTGGATTGGCGCACTATTTATGCTTTCATATAGTCACCAAATTCATCCACATTCTCTTTGGAGTAATTGGCACAAAAGGTCCCTGTCGAATTTCTTGAAAATGTTTCATCCTTTGTAAGTTGATTTTTTTCCCTTGTTTAGATGAGTAAAGATTAATTTATTCTATTTTTCTATTATTTAATTCTATTTGCAAACATTTTATGGTGAAATCAAGCCTTAAATATATGTCCCTATTTGTTTCCAATTCTTTCAAAATTATTTTTCCTACATATTCATTTCCAATCACATATTCATACAATAAAATATTCTACATGTAAATTCAAAACTTTTTCCTATTTTTTAATCACACATCCTCTAAAAATTCAATTTTCAAAACAATATTTTTTAAAATAAATTGGTGGCCAGACAAGGGCATACTACCTCATGTTTTAGATTTTTGATTTTCCTAATATTTTTAATTCTCTAGAGATTTTTATTTAAACAGAAACTTAAGTGTAAGGATTTTTTTTAATGGCACATGTGGGCTTATATGTGAAATATTGTGTATTAAATTAAAGTGATCTAATAAGGTTTCAGTATTTTGGGTTTTGAAGCATCCAATTAAAATGTGAGCCTTTATGTGTAGAGATCAGACATATTCCTAATTTTATGATTGGCCGAATTAAGTCAATGGATATTTACGATTATGGTTCCCTAATCATACATTTTGATTCATTATGTTTTGACTCCCATCTTCAGAGGGAACAAAGGAACAACATGTTGATCTGGAATACTAAAACCATAGGACTTGTTCACTACGATAACTTTGTCTGATTCAAGTACGCTTCTGCTTAGGTTCTCAAATTCTTGATGATCCAACATGAATGATCGTTATGGCGATAAAGAATTTTCCCAACAAGTGATATCAGATCCTATTCATGTTAAATAATCGAGAATTGAAATTTTAGTTTGATTCTTGATAATTTTATGATTTTCAATTTTAGCGATTCATTTCTTAGTTTTGTTAAATTTGAAAATTATTCGGTTAGTTTTTCAATATTTTCAGTTCAGTTTAAAATTTTTATTTATGGTGGCACCGAGCTACTACTATTTTTTGCAGCGGTACAGCGCTGCCTTGAGTTTGGGGGGCAGGCCAGCAAGCCCGCCCCCGGGATTTTCATCAACAAAAAAAAAAAAATTAGGATTTGGGTAAATTTTGGAGGCAGGGGTATGTGCTGAAAATTTGAAGATTTAAAGTATTTACAATTTAAGAATTAGGGTTATGGTTGCAATATTTAAAACATTTTTTTAATGTTTCAGTCCCTTAAGTTTAAAACTTTGGTAATTCAGCATCTAAGGTTAAAAATTCATCATATTGGGCCTTTTTAAAGTTTTCGGTTTAATAATTCAAACCCAAAAGTTTGAACATTAATTAATTTGGGCCATTAAAATCTAAATTTTGTAATTAAGTCCCTAAAAGTTTATAATTGGTCTAAATTAGCCCCTAAAGTTTTTAAAAATTAATTTTTGTATCCCTAAAGTTTCAAATAATTAATTATTGACCCTATGAATTTTGGATAATTGATTTTTGATCCATAAAATTTTGAATTATTAACTCTTATGCTCCCTAAAGTTTTAAAATAAATCAAATTTACAAATTTGATGATTTTCTTTTTCAAATTTTGGTACAAATGACTCTTTTGAAAGGTATATTATTCGAAAGTAAATTAATTGAAGCAACATGTTGCGAAAGCAACTTCTCTTGTGGAAATTAATTAACTGAGAATATTAAAAGGTGCTTGAGTGTGAAATATTCATGCGAATATTTGATCGGCCCAAAAGACGGTCAATATTTGGCCGAATTGCACATGCACATGTGGTGATAAACATGTAACGATTATTTGCTTTAACGTGTGATCAATAAATTGGTCCAAAGAAAGGTTTATTGATTGACATGTTTCTTTATTGTCAGTGTTTAATCACTACACCAAGAGTACGACTTACAAGTCAATATTTATGTCCAAAAACTAAATATTGATGTTGTACTAGGTATCTTGTGATGGACCCTACCATTATTTGAAATTATTATTTGTATATTAAGCATATTAATGTAAGCTCTTCCAATTAATAGTTCTTTAATTTAGCTTCAGATTTTGCTGTCATTATCTTTGCTAGCATCAATTCAATTTCAATGTTGGCACCAACTTTAAGGCATGGCGAGAGAACGTAATGACTGTTCTCGAAGTCATGCATCTGCACCTTGATTTACGGGTCGATCAACCTGTTGCACTTATTAATAAGAGTACTTCTGATGATAAGAGGGAGATGGAAAAGTGGGAACGATCGAACCATATAACCTTGATGGTCATAAAACGTACTATTCCAGAAGCATTTCGGGACACTATATCTGATAATGTGACTACAGCTAAAAGTTTCCTTGAGGACCTTGAGAAGAGTTTGCCAAGAATGAAAAGGTTGAAACTAGTACACTTTTGGTTATCTCAAAGAGGTACAAAGGAAAAGGAAACATACGATAGTACATTATGGAAATGTCTCACATTGCTTCAAAACTAAAGATTGAAGCATGAGAGACAGAAAGTGCTCATTTAGCCACTACCTCTAAGGACAAAAGGAAAAGGAAAAAGAAAAGAAAGACTAATAAGGAAGCTGGGGTACTGCATCACAAAAGAAAGGAGGAAATACTAACAAAACCCCCACATCCAATTCGCCATTAAGGGCGGGGGATGAACAAAGAATTATCTCGAAGAAAAACTCCTGAAGGAATAAGAAACCTTGGGATCCTTGATTGGCCCCAGACGTACCGAAAATTTTCTCTTTCCTTTAAGATCCCTAGCTAGGATCGATGAAGGAGGAGGGGTGAATTCCATAGGTAAAGATCCTGAAGCTCCAACATTAAAAACCGTGGGTAGAGGTCACTTAGACAAAACCTCAACTGCACTTGAAGGCATAACTTGGATCTCCTAGAACCCCCCGAAACTGATTTCTTAGAAAGGGAAAATGCAAAAGTTTTTTGAAGCTTAGGGGCCATTGAAGAAGGGAAGCCCAAGTCAGCTCACACTGCAAAAAAAAAAAATGTAGAAAAATCAAATATCATTCTAAAGATAAGGAAAAACCTTTTGAAATAAAAACGTTAACGAAAAATTACCCAACTTTGGATTCGAGGGGTGTAGTCGCCTCATGAGTATCGAAGCTCAACTTTAGAACTATTGCTTTCAAAGCACGAAGCTTGCTAATAGCTCTACTGCTAAGGGGAGCTGGTTGTTTATTAGCGCAAGAACAAATAAATAAGACGATTTCTCAAATAAAAAAATAATTAATAAGAAAAAGGAAAAACATGTCCTAAATTCGCCATAAAATCGGGGCATAACCACAATGGGGTGAAAGTCATTAGGTTGTACTCTCCAGTTGTCGTGGGCGAAGAAAAAACTCTCTTTCCAATTTTGAATTGTCGGGAGTAACTTAAGTTTTGGGCACATTTTGGAAGAACGAGGGGCAAGATAGTAACATCCCTTCTGTAGGTGCGTTGTGTTGCTCGCTTTTATGGGATGGTAAATAAAGCAGAAAACATCTAAGCTCTCCTCCTAAACCCGCAATATTCCACAACAAAAATGATCAACTATGTTTACCCATCCGTTCGGGGTAAGTTGAGTAGGAGCGATAATAAACGAAGAGAAAATTATACAGAAAATAGGTGAAACGAGATTCTAAGCCCCTATCCATTTAGTGTCTATGGATAGCTATGCTATCATGGGAAGGATGATCCATAGTTTGAAACTCTATGTTTTCAGGGACACCAAAGCGGTCCCAAATTTCATCCAGGCCCTTCTCAGTAATATTAGTAAAAATCTCTAAGGCCACGAAGACCTCTCGGTCCCTAACATTCCAGTCTGAATCATTCAAAGGGTCGCATACCTAACTTACCCTAGATTGGGAACTATCCCTTGGATTAGGGGATTTCGAGTTTGCCCCAAGAGTAGAGGGATTCACTCCAGAAAGGTCGCTCCTCAACGCGTTAAGATCCTTCAGAAGAAGAAGATGTGCCAAGGGAATAATCCCTAAGCCTAGAACTTTCAACTTCAGAGTCTTGTAATGTATTCTGTGAATCGCTCTGAAAAGACATGGTGACAAAGACACAAAATCTAAACGAAGAAAAACTTCTATATAAGGATAGGAGCACTAAAAACGAAATATCTACCACAAGGTAAAAGAAAGAAAAGAAAAAGTAATAAAGAAACCTCCCACAAAGAAAAAACGTATTTACACATCCTGAAAAGGGATGAGAGCCATGGGATTTCACACTTAAACAAATCACAGCCGTTCAAATCATCCAGGAAATCATGACCATCGAATATCAAGCGCGCCTATTTAAGAATTTTAAAGGGATAAATACGATTAACGAGTATTAAATGCGTACATATCACTAACCTAGGAATACACAAAGAGGCTCAGTAGCGCACACAATTTATTGTGACAATCATAGCACGTCTCTTCAAAATGGCCTACATCATCCATAACAAAGAGAAGTCAATAAAAATAAGTTCGCATAATCCCAAAAGCTTAAAAAGTCGTAGATTTAATATGAATGGTAAAATTGGACTTCTGAGACGGTTTGTTGAACCCCCAAAATGCCATCTGCGAACCTATCACACTACTTGTAAAGCATAAAAGTAACACACAAGGAAAATAAGAGCATAGAAGGTTCGTTCAAAGTAGGGGAACTTTCTCCCATCAATAAAATAATATTTGGATCAATGAATAAAATGTGATACCTTTAACATAATTTTACAATATAGCTAATAAAAGGCTGCCATCGTCACACTCCCTAAATGACAAAGTAATCCAAAGCTTGAAAGGAAATCTATAAATACCTTCACTTTTGAAGAGAAATGCACAAGCAATTCAATTATTTCCCCCTCAAGTAGCTATTTTCGCTCTTATGGAAGTTTGAGTATGGAATCCAAAGAACTTAAAAGATAAAAATTATAATTAGATGAGATGACTTGTAAATCTAATTTTTACCATCAACAATGTCTTTCAAATCCTATTATTTTTTCAAAAAGTAATAAAATTGATATGGCCCAAACTAAATTAGCTCACATTTATGGCAATTATCAATCGAAACTCCCGCAATTTGGACTCGGGCTAGGCCGAACTGCCTGATAAATCGTTCCCGCAAGCCGAAGCGTGCCTGTAATTTGACGGCCTGATTAAGACTGATCAATCCATTTTGTCATCAGCGTAATAAAAGATATCTTTCTTTCCACCTATGACTTCCTTTTTGGGGGGAAAAAAAATAGAATGGGATTCAAACAGGGCGTAATTCAAGACTTTCACTACTCTATCGTGCCCACCATTATTATCTTCTAACGATCAGAAAAAGAAAATCTCCAAAAAAAAACTCACCACATAAATAGAAGAAGAATAATCTCTCTGTCACCATGCAAGTTGAAGCAATTTTTTTAACATATATACTATAATGTCGTCTAGCTCCCAGCCATGCTCTCGATTGAAAATCTTAATAGCTCAGATCGGGAGAGATTGGAAGCGAGAACGATTAATGAATTATAATTATACAACAATGGTGGTATATAATTCACACAACATACAACAACTGTATTCCTCTTCTCAATCTTGTCCACCACATGCACCACAACAGGCAGCACAACCTAAACATGCCAAGGCACCGCACAACTGCGTAAGTGCAATTGCACACTGATCGTTAATCAAGGAACAACATTGAATACAGCACATGCAACAGCAGTGCCCGAATAGCTTTCCCCAACAATTTGAAGCTGCCTTCACGAAAATCTCTCCAGCATCAGGGGGGCCTTTTTCTTCGCATCCCGGACGAGTGTTCTCAGCAGTAGCATTTAAATTGCCAAAACCAATTCCGAGCTTATGCACCCTTATTATCTTTTGAGATTTAGAATCTTCTGTCTTGTGAGTATCTGCTTTGCTCAAAAACTACATTCATGCAGCTTTAGTTAAAAAACAGGGCACCTACATTGTCTTTCAACAAAGCAAATGGTACAAGTGCAGATTTCAAATCTTACGGCAACATACCAGCCATCTTTGTCCAGTAATTATTTCTGTGTACGATGTTTGTGTGCGCCAATATTTTTTAGCACTTAGGCCTCGGGAAAATCCAAGGTTTCATATGTCAGTCCATAATTCATTATATCCTTCTATCGTTTCTCATATTCTCCTACAGTTGCTTTGACTTTCCAAGGCAACTTTCTCTATTTAGCAGCAAAGATATATAAAAAAGATATACATATCCATAGTTAAACCATATAACTCATCATGCATACTGAGGGATTAGGATATCAAAGATTATTTGAAGACATTCTTCCCTTAATAAATGATAATTTGCATTCTTCTTATGAAATAACATATACCTGTTGGGCACTGGTTGATTCACTGCATTTTCTCTCTCTCTCTCACTCTCAAGCAAGATCATGTGGGTATATTCAGAAACAACTGAATTTTGCTCACTCATCTTTGCAATCTGTCAACAGCAGAACAAAGCTAATCAGTTGGCGTTGTTCTCTTTGGTAAAAAATGTCTTCATATAAATGAAATAAGGATCAGGTTAGGAAAATTTTCCAGCAAACAGAATTCTAAGATGAGAAAAATGAAACAGTCAGACAACAAAATTTCTGCATTCTAAACTAGCAGTTTTTACATGACAATCCATTTATAAAAGAACATATGACAGCAGTGAAGAGTTTTTGTTGGCAAGGTTGAAAACTCTGGGAACAGTTTTATCATCCACTGTTTTAATTCTAGTGTTTTTCTCCCACAAATGCATGGATAATTAGATATTGCAGGTCCGCACTTTGTCCCATAATAAAAAATGTACAATACAAATAGAGTGAATCAGGAACAACCTTCTCTTCAAGCTCCTTATTTTCTGAATACCAGGCCTGAGCTGTAAGTAGTTCAATCTGTTGCTTTGCTAGTATCTGAGCCCAATACAAATTAATAAAGGGAAAATATTTTTAAAAAATTACATGAGACATAGTATATGAGCAGAAATGAAAAAAATTCGATTGAATATCACACCAATGAAGTGCCGTGATAGAAAATATAACTTCACTGCTCAATGTTTAAGACACCAGAAAGGAAAAAAGAAAAAAAGGAAAAAAAATTGCCGAACCAACAAGTTTAATTACTCCCTACCTTGCAAAATATTTATGTTTGAAATCAACTCAAAAAATGAACAAGATAATGAAAAAGGGGAAGAACCCTTTTTAATAGGTATGAACAAATTGGAAAAAGGAGATCTCCAATATCAAAACCCAAAAATATGTCAGCCTTCTGATGAATTCAATTCTTCCACAAATTTTTAATAGTTAAAAAGGTAGGTAACAAAAAGCCCACTAAATAAGATTTTATTGATCCAGAAAAAAAAAATGCGAATTCACAGAATTTCCAAGTTAGAAAGCAAATGAAAAATTTTGTATGTGAACACACAAGCTAATCTGACACACTCACCATATTTCACATCAAAGCACTAAAATAACTCACCCCGTTAATGGGTATCCCATTTGCCTCTTGTACTCTCAGGTCCAGAGAAAAATTGGTTATATCTGCAAGGATGCCTTTGACTTTAAGGGTCTTAGGAAAGCTTCCCCGGTACCTGCCTGATATAATTAATGGGCTTTCAAATGAAAGGTCTGGAATTCGAGAAGGAAACACCTACATGAAGATCAAAATGACTCCTTGTTATATATGTGAAGTATAAAAAATTCAGAAAACATTACTAACTGAACGTAGTCCCTACAAACACAAAAAGTATAAAAGTTAGACTGCAGCAAATGTTGTAACAGATTCCAAACAACAGCAAGGTCATGTCACACAACACATGCAACATGCTACCCCTAAAACTTCGGCATCTTTTGCAATTCATTTATGAAACATATGTAGAGAGGTTAGGAGTAAGATTGTCAACTATACTTGATACTGACAGAAGATAGTTTACTAGATTCACTAAAATTTGATTTAAGTGTCACCCATGAAGAAAGTGGATTTCCAAAATTTAATCTCGTTAAATTTAATGTAATGTAAACAGACGAAAAGTACCTCAAAGTCATCAAGGTTATTGAGACCCTCAAAGGAAATATTTGCTAGAAAGATAGAGGTGGCTGTAGCAAATAGTCGCCCAATTCGAACCTCTATTGAATCTGGTCAAAACCAAAAGAAATTAAAAGAGCGTCTTAGGTTGTCTCAAATAGCAAGGCATTTTCAGATGCAAATGGTGGATAGGTTACATTGCAAGAAATATCTACCATCACGAGAAAGAGGATCAGAAGCGGATGTGCTTCATACATTTCAAGAGACCACAGACAAGGGAGTTCAGAAATGACAAAATTCTTACTAGATGGAAAAAAAAATAATAAACATTAATTAAATTAGAATCATAAAGGCAAAAATAACTACCAAAAGGTCAAGACTAGATATCTGACTAAGCTCTTTGTATAATTTTTTATTAACTTTTTTCAAGGCATGGTAGGAATTCTACAATTTGGACCCAGGGCTGTAGTACAACCACCTGTGTATTTGGTTTTGTGACGACTCTGCCATCGTATATGAACCCTCTAGATGATTAGATTTGTTTTAGTAGATCACATTGTTTTGCAAAAGAAGAAAGGCAAATTAGATATTTTGTAAAAAATAATTTTGAGCAAATTGATCTTAAACTGAAACTCATGCCTTGTAAAGATACTGGAACTTCATTATTCGGGATTCATTATGTTAGAGTTTTCACCTTAAGTTCCGTTATATTCATTAGGTTTAAGAATAGAAAAACACAGAAAATAAATTTTGAGTTATTTCGTCCATTGGCCTTAAGTTTGGATTTCCAGAGGCAAGTCCTAAATCTTCTAGGACTAGTCTAATTTTAGTAGGAAAATTGCAATCCATGCTAAAGTCCAAGGAAACTGCTATATTGATGAAGTTGGTTTAAAAGTGAGGAGATCAGACAGTGAAAACAAGGGTCGAAAGGTGAGGAAAATCTGAGCTTAGGGTGGTTTGAACGTCTCACGACTGTGATTGCAACGACGAAGATGAGATTCCAAAATGGCGGCGTCGTAATTTGGGATAGGAAATGTATGGACTGTGGTATGGATTTCGCCTGGAGAAGTTGGAATGTTATGGGCATATGGTACGATGCTACAGGTACACTGTGGGTTATTATAGGTTACACTCTTCATGTAGCATAATCTACACCATTGATTTTCCTTCCACTTTTCCCATCAATGCACAGACTCCCCCCCGGGCAAGCTAGACTGACGTTCTATGGTGTATGTTGATTGGACTAGCGTTGGGATATGTAACGTATGTCAGTTTGTATGTTTTCCCTTGGGCTATTAACTTGTGAAAGGTCAGCGTAAAATAAATAATTAGGCTTGTATTTAATGATTAATTGTTAGGCTATATATGTTAGCAGGATAACGAAGGAATATTTTTCGAAAACCTAATTCAAAATATGCTATTGGATGAGGAGTGAAGAAAAATTTGAAAAGAAAGCAAAAGAACTTGGTACAGTTCAAGCATAATTTGAAGCTATCTAAGATTTATTATCAAGAAAGATTTTTTATATATTTATTTTGGAAAAGGGAAAACATACCTGCATCAATAGCAGCATCGTGATATCCACGGCTGATTTTTGCAAGCATCCGAAGAAAATAATGGTTACAGAATTCACCTAAAATGTTATAAATTACTAGTCAACTACAATGTAAAAGAGGCCCTGCAGTCAAACTAATATAATACAGGATGAAGATAAAGAGTGCCACTCTAAGACAGGAAATGCAAGGCATTAAAGTGATGCACCACGCAATGGATTCAAATTCTCACAAATTTCGTTCAAAAAAAAAATGGAGGTCAAATTAGGCCATCAGACATGAGATGTCACGGTTTAGGCATCTGCAACCTCAGAGGGAAGCAATCATTGCCATTCTTGGCATTGTAAAAAAATGGAGGATTTCTTTGTGCTGACATTAGCAAATGGTTTATTCTATATTAAGTTTTTATTACTTATTTTGAAGAATAATTGTGCTTTATTTCCATAGAAGGCGGCTTTTCCTGACAGCTGTTAGGGAGAATGTTAGAAACAGCTGATAACAATCAAGGAATAAAATCTTCCTAAGCTGGTGTTATGCATGCAAGTGAGGAAAACGTGAAGCACTTACCACATTTGGAGTTCCAGTTGTCCATTGGGGATTAAGTGTGTAAACAGCAACTGTACGTGCTCTATTGGTTAGTTAAAGTGCACATGGTCTTCCATACTCGAGCAGAAACAGAAGTTGCATAAGATTTGGGTTGTATGGAAGAAGAGTAGTAGAAATTACTTCGAAGTTGCTGTGTGTTAAGAAGCTGAAAAGCACCGTTCCTTTTTTATGCTTCTGGAGATCACAGTCCATTCCCATTTATGTTAATAAATGTATGAATTTTTGAAATTCTTGATAAGTCCTATATTTGTTTGCATACATCTTGTCTTGTATGTGCTTATTTTTCGATTCAACAAACTTTTTAAGCATTACAAAGACATTAGTAATACCAAAAATCTTACCTAGGCCCAATGTGTATATTCGTGGATAAACTTTACGTTGATTTGTGAATTGACTTTTCATAGCATCACAAATATGTCTCTCATCTTCAACAGACCCATCAGTAATGAGAAAAATGATAGGGATGCAATTGCCACTATTAGATAACATTCCAATGGCCTGACAAGGGAAAAGCAATTATGTTAGTGTTGTAATAGATAAATTCCACTTGTGCAACTAAAATAAAAAAATGAAAATGGTTGTAACTCAACAAACGATTGGTTGATCAGTCAAATAAAGTTATAACAACTGAACTTGGAGAACATCCACATTTTGAAGACTTTCTGACTCCATCTCAGAAGCATCAGACATGCACATTTCAATTGTCTGCTCTATGTAGGACCAAAACCAGAAGGAAAATAGAAAGTGAGCATTGTCCAAGCAACTCTTAGAAATCTTGGATGAGCAAGAATGCAGAGATCAAGCCAGAAGGCACTACAACTCTCTAGTTAAGATAACCAATTGAGGAAACCATCAAGCAATTAAGATTATACATCTCTGGTAACAACCATTGGCCCTCCGAGTGTAACATCTTGGTCTATGCAGTGCTGAAGGGAAAACTAAATCAGTTTCTTTCATATGTGACTTGCACTTCAATTTTGTAAACACATAGTGAGAGAGAGAATCATGTATGTGTGTGCTAGTAGGCGGAAGGACTTGCAGTTAAACAAAGAAGATCTTCTCAATTTACAGGACCATGCAACTAAACCTGATTCAAAGGAAGTAAGATATTTGTGCCACCTCCAGCAATGAAGTTCAAGTTAATCCACTGAGTGACATTCTCAATAGCTTCCACGGTTGCTGGTGTCAGCGATGAGGAAAATAGGTAGGTTTCATCATTGAATGCTATTACACAAAACAAATCTTCTGGATCAAGCTTTGAGAGAGCTGCAACCAGGGCATTTTTGGTGTCATCAATAGGTTTTTCCCTCATGCTTCCACTTATATCAACAACAAATACCATTTCCTTTCTGAAAACCTATACAACATGAAAAGGAAATCACCATTACTCTTGGAAACACAATGTTAAATGCCGAGCAGAGATCACAAAGAAACAGAAACAGGTTAAGCTTTATTGCTTCGAGAATATTATGACAGATAAAAGATAACCTTTCTTTTTCCCAAGAATGCATGCAGGAAACCAAATTCAGGCATTTGCTCCATTTTCATGCATTCGTTTGACTAGACAATAAATTTAGATAAGATTATCACAGCACTCACTGTTCTCATCGAAGAATCACAAGTATTCCATAATTATTTACAGGGATATATATCCTTGTCATTTCATTATTATCCTCTGTAGTATGTAAACATCTTTCTCGCTTGATCTCGTTAACCTGTTATCTTCATATACAAATTGAAAATATTTTTTGCGTTCGGGGAAGGATGACTCCTGTAATGTGCCTTTACACATTAAAGATCATCATATGTGCAATAGCACTTAAGTGATCACAAACTTTTTATTAAGACAAAAAACTTGTTACGTAACTCTGAATGTATAATTCTTTGTAAAGTGCCTCCGGATTACATGACAATTATGTATAGTAAATTGGCTACAAGCGTCAAGCCACTATATTTTATGGGCCACATTTCACCACTCCCTTTGGTTCACCCAATACATTTATAACAACAAATATGAGTCACCACTATGTGACAATTAATATTTTTTTTCGAGAATCAACAAGTAGGTAAGTGCAGGCAAACAACTACAGTGGAATTCTGTTCCTTTGCTTTTCCATCAATAGCAATTGACTTCCACAAAGATTTATTAATTTGCAAGACAAACTTGAAATAATTCGGTGTTTAATTCACCTTTTCATTCAGCTGGTTTCCAGGAAATAGGTAGCTGCAGAACATTTCCCTTTGGTCAACGTCAAGTAATGATGGAGAATACAAAAGCACGCTGCCAACGGTATGACTTGAAGATATCTGAAAACATGCAAATCTGTTTAGAACATAATTTCCTCTCTACTTCAGAAATGCATCACAATACATAAGCGTATTTATCTAGGATAATTAATCAACAATTCATTTAATTAGTTACATGGAAAACTCAGAGTAGAGCATGATCTATTATTCAAATGAATAGCAGCAAAGTCAATTGATATACATTTAGATAGAATCATACTGTATATGTAAAGAAAAAGTCACTGCTTGACCAAGTAAGAACTTCAGATTCATATGAGAAAGCCAACTTTCCTGCTTGCCGCCGTAGCTCCTAGTTCAATAATATAAACTGCAATCAGATCATTTTTATACAACTTGATATATAATTAGTAGAACCCGAAAAAACAAAAAAAAAAAAAAAAATTGCACCTTTAAAGGATGACTAGTTGTCTTGCACAAAACTTCAGTTCCAGGACCAGAGTTCACATTAAGCTGTATCTTTTCCCTTCTGGAAATTTTCTTTCCGGAAGGCGTTACATATTCAGGGAAATTAAATGGAATTTTCAAGGTTAACTGTCCACTGGAATACAGCAATTTTTGAGACCAGCTCAATTGAACCGAAAGATTGGTTCCTCCGTCAACCTGGGAGAAAAAAAGGCATATTAGTTTACCAACGAAGATGAAGTTCCACTAAATGCCATACTAGGTCAACCACCTGCGGGATTGTCAGAGTGAATATATAGGGTTTCAAAAAGCCTCCATCTTCAATAATTGCCATCTTGCCTGTATCTCTTTCATTGTCCAGAGCAATCAGTTGAGTACTATATGATTTCCTGGGAACGTCGACCTTGACACCTAGAATTGAACCCTGTTAGCAAATAATACAACGTTTGAGAACAAAAAAATGGAACTAATTTCGTCTCATGAAACATGGGAAAAGTATAAAAGGAAAGCTCTGTTAAGACTTATTAAACCTCTAATGGAACAGAAATTACAACCGCAATCATTGGAGCAAAGCAATATTTTCTAGTTATTGTAAAAAAACATCATCAAAGGGGAGAAGGAAGAAGGAAATAGCGATGCTTACATTGGCAAGCAAGAAAAACTCAAGTTAGTGTAAGGGTGAAGAACCAAAAATATATTTGCTTAAACGATCATTTCAACTACCTGTTCTCCCATAGGAACCACGAGGCGGCAATTGCAGCTGCGGCTGCCCATAACGCAATGCAAGCGCCACGAGCCGGTAGCTGTTACAAATGCCGTGTCCAAATAGCAATCAACCTCGAGAGAAATCCCGTTCATCTGCAGCGGAATCAACGCCGGGGGATCGCACCTGCCGTGCACGTGAGGCTGGTAGCTCGGGATGTCAGGATTATCGACGATAGCCGGGTTACCAATGACCGCGTAGATCGTGGGAGAAGCCGGGAGGTAGGAGTGGACGTCCTCCCTCTCCATCGCTATCGCTGGCTTCGGCGGCGCCACTGCCCTGTCCTTCCCAAAGTATATCCTTTGGACAGCCGCAGGCCGTCCTCCACCGCCGCCTCGAACGCTTCCGCCATTGATGGCGTAAAAATTGAGAACTCGGAGGATTCTTATTTTGGAATGTAGAATTTCTCGTTCCTTTCGTTTCGTGGATCAGAGTTTTTTTTTTTCTTAAATTTCTGTAGCCGACAATTTAGGGCTTCGTGCTTTACCGTTGACTCAAACTTTATAATTATTACAATTCAAATGACTTCATTAGATGTCGTTACTCAAATCTTTGCATGGATGTCAAAACCTAACAAAAGGTCTGCGTGGATGATTATATTTTCTTCAAGATACACCATGAGTTGGCATTACTAAAACTAACGAAAATTGCCAATGTGGAAAATCGACATGGATTCAATAGTCACAATTTCTATTTAAAAACAAAGAAACAGGAATTAAAGGGAGTGATTTGTTCTACTCTTGAGCTATTTGTTCCCACAAGTTCATTGTTCAATAGTACATCACATCTAAGCATTTTCATAGTCTATCTAGGTCCTATGTACACTCGACTTATTTTTGACGTACACGTAGACAAATCCCATCAGGTACATTAACATCAAGTAACATAGTGACAACAATTGAAATAATTATGAGATGTGGTGACTGGTTGAGATTTTGTTAAAGTTGGATACCCTAATTAAGATTTTTCTCGAATTTTGATGACCTCCGAGAACATTTACCCGAACTTTGGAGAAAGAGACGGCCGTTCAAATAAAGTGGGACCCTATATTCTTCTCCAATCAGAATTTCATGAATTCCTGAAACATTTTAGATTTGAAATCATTGGGAATATGTATTAGAAAGTGATTTGAAAACCACCAACGGATCTTTTCCTTGTCTACCGTTAGACATTGACAAATACCGGAATAAAACTATTTCGTGTTTGGTCCGAATTAAAATTTAATTTTAATCCAAATCAAAGTCAAATAATCAATATTAACCACATCTTTCATGGGTTTCACAACTTTTCAACCACACATTTCAAAAAATTCTATCAAAATTTACTAAAAATCTAATTTTAATCTCACCAAACACCCTCTGAGAAAATGAATTTTAAAATAGTATTTTTTTTTAATAATATGTTGTTAAAAATAAAAATAAAAATAAAAAAATTTTGATTTAAAATTATATTATGGGAAAATACGTGATTAAAAATAAATCTTAAAAAATTGAGGGCCAACCATAGACTAAGTCTAATTGACTGCAGGCCTTCTTGTTTCCAAGTTGGCATGTGGAGGACGAAGGCGGTATGCCAATTGGGAAAATGACTATTTTTCTAATTAAATTAACTTACGAGATTTAGATAAAAATGGATTTATATAAAAAATATGTATTAGTTCGAGAAATTTAAGAGATTTAAGAAAATAAATAATATTGTCTAAAAATTTTCAATTAGACTACATTGTGAAAAACTTTTATAGGTACAGCCTTGTATAGTATGTCAGGTGCAAAATTGAGAAGCAAACAGAGACATAGGCAATCTATTTAGAAGTATCAAAATGTTGTTGTCCAAACCCGTTGGTCTAGTCTTATAGATGGGTCCAAGCGGTCCATTTTTTTGGTAAAAGAAGGCAAAATTTATTTTAAGTGAAATCATTTAGTTATAGTGATTTTGATTCTAATAACTGAATACGTGTGCATGACTATTTCTTCTCTAGACAAGACATTACTCAAGAAAATAAGATTAACACCCTTAGGGTATGTGAAACTTTCTATACACTCTATCACCAATTCTCATACTCTAGGGGGAGTTTGCTCCCATCCGTCGATAGGGGAGTTATCCCCTTCAAAAGCTCAGAGCTTTCTACTGGGCCTTTGGTGATGTCAAAAATTTCTTTGCTGCAATTTCAATATAGCCCTTTGGACTAAACCGTCCTTTTTAATAGGCTATATAACTTTTTAACTATCAATAAAGTAATAATAAAGAAGGAAATGAACTTTATAGATATGATTCATAGTTTTTTTTTTCCCAAGAAAAAGGGTCCTTAATGATCACGTTGATCAGGTCATATCATGAGAAGAAAAATCGAGAAATTTCAATTGTTGTAGCTGTTTGGGCCATTTTTTTAACCACATATTCTACATATTACATAAATAAATATATATGTATTGTTTAGTATTTGGTTTGAGAGTAGTGGACTCTTAAGTTGTAGCCTTGGAACTCTAACAACGAGGAAATCAATACAACAGAAATTTCTCCATCAATAGAGCTTCAATTTCTCTAATTGCTACATTAAACTCTGTTTGCCTTATTCTGTTGGTTTCCTTATTGTTAGGCTTTCATTAAATTGAATGTAAATAGATATTGTTGTAGTTTAAAGGAATCATAGCATTCTTCAATATAATTTTTGGGTCAAGATTCTTAGATAAATAGATAAATTTTAGCATCTTTCTATGATTGAATCACCTTGTTATTTTATGTCTTGAATTCTCCATATTTAGCACTCTAATGGTCCTAATCACGATTAGAATGGAAGAGAATTATCGCCCACAATTTAAATGCCTATTTTTGTAAGTTTTTAATGCCAAAATGTGATTTAGGAGCCTTTTCAATTTTGGGGCATTTTTGCACACGAATTTCACACTATTTTCTTGCCATCTTTTCTCATTGCAAGACAAAGTTACAAAAATAATAGGAAGTCACGGAATTGATGAGCAGTGGCGGACACAGCATTCAAGTTCAGCCCGAACGGACGTTGACCGGTCAACGTCGACAATCAGCGATCATAAGAGCGAGATCTTTTATTAATATTTAATTAAATAATATTAAAAATTACTCAATATATATGTAATGCACTAAAATGTAAAAATTATATATAAATGAAAACGTAATTCAATATAACC
>CAIGRP010033398.1:0-16102 GCA_903798385.1 Fraxinus cuspidata
TAGCTCATACAGGCAATGCAACAACCTTTGCTCATTTCAACTTGCAAGTCAACTTCTCCCGCAGTGATCTACTTCTATTTATTTTCTGCATACAAATATGATATCCATATCTGGTATTTAATACCTATGAAACTAATGAAATAGATATAAGCCTTGCAGTTTCTTTTCCAATGACTTATTATTCCAAAATGATAATAAGGATCATTAGATTTTGGTGTTGTCCTTATTCGCTTTGACTTTCTTAGCTATCTTGGTTGCTTTTCTAAAGCATCCTTTAGACTTCCCTAGAGGAATCCATAACTAAGATTTGCCCACTACAAACATAGATATTGGGCTTAATAGTCTTAAACATGTTCAACAACTTAATAAGTATGCATTCGAATTTATTCACGTTAAACTCATAATTATTTATGAATAATTCTCTGGTAGAGATTGTAGAACCAAGTTTATACTTAGTTCATTGTTCATGACTGAACTCAATTGAGACAACTTCTCAAAGTAGTCAACATCTTCAACACACGAGCACTGGCTGAAGATTCTTCTACCATTATGTACTAGTATAGTTACTAGGAAATCTCATATATTCATTGTTCATGACTAAACTCAATTGAGATAACTTTTCAAAGTAGTCAACATCTTCAGCACACGAGAACCGGCTGAAGATTCTTCTGCAATTATGCACCGATATAGTTACTAGGAAATCTCATATCTTTCCACACGTGATTGTTCATCATTCAACACCTTGAGATGGAAAATCATGTGTTAGCATCTATACTCTCATGTTGCTTTTGTAACTCAGGTGACATAGTCGTAAACATCACACACGTCATAGTACTATCGTCATCACTATGTTTATTATAGCAGTCACATTTTCCTTTATCGAATCATCAACAAGTGTCTCTGGAAAAGGCTACTTAAGGACACAACCAATTTTCTCATGCCTAAGAACAATTCTCATATTGCGATGCCAATCAAGAAAATTTGATTTGGTTGTTGGCATACAGTATGCCTCTTAAATACATATAATTACTCATGATTCAATAAATGTAAACGACGAAAAGTAAAAAAAATAATATACATAATGCACCAATTTATTTAACATGGTATTTTATTAAATTAATTTCGCTTCCACTATTTAACTCAAATTTATGATCATCTCACAAAAATTTATGGAATCCATAATTGACTCCCAGTGGGCTGGGATCCCATTTATTATATTAAAACCTTGAGTATACTCAGCAAGCTTTAATAAATCATTTAGGTAGTTACTATTATCAATTGTATCTCCATACAACTCCCAGAACCAATTTATTTAACATGGTATTTTATTAAATTAATTTCGCTTCCACTATTTAACTCAAATTTATGATCATCTCACATAAATTTATGGAATCCATAATTGACTCCCAGTGGGCTGGGATCCCATTTATTATATTAAAACCTTGAGTATACTCAGCAAGCTTTAATAAATCATTTAGGTAGTTACTATTATCAATTGTATCTCCATACAACTCCCAGATCATTAAGCTGACAACTCCATGTCTTCACACATCTTATGTATTAGCTTAACATGCCTCTAAACTTTATCTCCTTGAGTGTATTCAACAAAAGATAAATTTTTAGTTAAGTCAAACCCATCATTCAGAAATGTCTAATATTTCATAGTATCAAACATATCCCTAATAGACTAGCCTTGAGTATACTCAATAAACTAAGATCGATTTAGGACTCTCGTTTTTCACTATAATGATGGAAGGTGAATATAAATATGACTTAATATTTTAACGAGGGGTTTTGACTCTAATTTCAAGATATTAGGGCAAACTTATTTAATTAAAATCGAATTTAATTAAATACCAAATTAGAGTCCAACTCTAATTTCAAAAAATTACTACGAACTTATTTAATTAAAATCAAATTTTAATTAAAAACCAAATTAGAATCTAACCCTAATTTCAATAAAACATTTTGTTTGAGACAATTTATTTAAAATCAAATATTAATTAAATGTCAAATTAGAGTCCAACTCTAATTTCAACAATATATCAGGGTGGACAATTTAATTAAAATCAAATTTTAATTAAATATTATATTAGAGTCCAACTCTAATTTAATTGAATTAACATTTTAATTTAGAACAAAACTCCTAAATAAAATAAAATTCAATTTAGGGTCAAATTTTAATATTTAAGTTAAAGTCCAATTTTAACGAAAATATAAAAGCCGTCAAAATAAAATTTAAACAGGTCAAAATTTATAATATGGGTCAAAACCCATTTGAAAATCAAATTTAAAACCATTTTAATATTTAAATTCAAAACTCCTTTGGAATATTGCAACTTGACCTAAGTTTTAAATTAAAAACAAGCCTTACAATTTTGAAAATTGTATGACAGGGCCTCCATTTGAATTTTGCCAAATGACCCCTTCTAATAATTGCAGGCGGGGGCCTACAATTTCACAAATTGCATCAAGGGCTCCCACCTCAATCTTCATTCCACCCAACTGAAAATCCTAATATATATATATATTTTATTATCTCTCCACCGACATCGGCTATCACCAGCGTCGCATTAGCAGTAAGCTGTGCGCCTGCTGCGCACCACTTACTGTAGCAACGTCGTTCACTGATGCAATAAGCAGCTGGTACTGCTGCTACAATAGCAACAGTGTCGAGAGCTGATTCACCAGATGCCGCTGCACGCTGCCCTTGACGTATGGGCACGTGCCGACGGCAACAGTGGTCACCGACTTCGGTCATGCCTAGTTTCTGATTCTTTTTTTAAGCTAGAAACAAGAAAAATAACAACAATCACCTTTTGATTATTATATGATGCGAATCAATTTCTAACAAACACAAAGCTGGCTATGATACCACAGTTGGAAATTTACTTAATCATGCACAACGGAAAATAAATTATTTTTCAATTCCCACCACGGATCTACTTTGAGTTTAGATAGAAACTGTGTTTAGAATTAATACCTTTGATGAATTCTGCTAACTCCTTTGCTGATTCTTGAACTTGAATGATCACGATCTACAATCCAAACTGTCCAGGCTCCAATGGTAATCCACATAGAGAACAAGAATGACGACTAAGGTTTACTTTCCTTGTGCTAGCAAGAATAATGAATTATTCCATAAAATTTTCAAACCCTAGCAGCCTATTAATATAAGACCAAGCGGGCTTGGCCCGTCTCTTAAACTTAATCCGGTCCAATATATAATTAATCAAATTAATTAAATCTGCTCCATTAATTAATTAATCCAATTAATTAATTCTGACCTATTAATAATCAACTCAATTAATTAATTATCCAATACTTGCTAATTAATTAATTGATACATCTCATTCTTCTGATTCTCTTTTGTGTTTGACCCATTAGGTTCCCAATCATGATATTTAAAAATGTGAATTATTATTTTGATCTAATCAAAATCGATAAATTAAAACACCCCTTTTAATTTATCACCAATTTATAGTCGTGGTCCCAAATTGACATATAGCAATGTGTCAGGGCAATACATATGACGAAAAATGTCACGTGGTGTGACAAAATCAAACTTTTTCATTTACCGTGAAACTATAATCCTTTCCTCAATTTGATCCGGTCAATTACGAGATATGGATATGTGTCAATCTCGTTTATCGATCATATCTTTTATCCCATTATTAAGTCAATGTAAGTCGAAAACTCATTTTCGACTTATGAGTTCACCTTGGCCAAGGATTTCATTATCAACTTAACTAATGTCAATCTTGTTTATCGATCATTTCTTTTATCCCACTATTAAGTCAATGTAAGTCGAAAACTCCTTTTCGACTTATGAGTTCACCTTGGCCAAGGATTTCATTATCAACTTAACTAGATAAAATGTAGATCATAATCTCTTACTATTTAATAGTAACAAATCATCTATTGGTTATTCACAACCTTCATATGATTCTTGACATACCCAAACGATGTTGTATTTGCGACACTTGGCAGAGCAACATCCAACATCATCAAAGTATGACTGTCCTCATATAAGGCACTATGATGATCTCAAGTCAAAGGACCAATTCCACTATCGAACGTTAGAGATTAACAACTGACAGTGAGATAGTTATCCATGTGGAATCTTCCCATCGGGTCTCCAATGTTTTGTACTATAACAAAACATCCATGTGTTCATTCAAGTGTCACCACACTTTTGCTTGTGTGATGAGTTATTTACTTCACAAGTAAGCAATGCTACACGTAACGGTCTATTCGTAATAACGATATCCGTATCTCGTTATTACATATGACCACAGACGATTTAAAATTCAGTCATATATAATTTGTATCTCACAACCACTACTCTTTGTGATTAACAAATTACCAAGACTTAAATCTACGAATTCTATTTTTTTATTAGAATATTAATTGAATTAAATAATAGATATTGTCATAAATATATATATATATATATATATATATAGAAAGTGTTTATGTCCAAAGTTAATTGGACCTAGAGCATAATGCTTACAAAATATGACCCTGATTGTTGGAGCTCGCCACTGGTATCCCTAGTTCATGTGTATCAGTAAAGCATTTGGGCGGCTTCCTTTTTCATTTTCAATTCACAGTTAAGTTCCAAGTAATTGCACGACTGTCCCTAAACTTTCGTCTTGTAAATTTTGATAATTGAATTTTGATTTTTATTTCAATATGCCCTTGATAATTTGCATCCAAGGTCCTTTGAATTTTAGCTCTTCTACACTTTGGTCCCCAACTTCTTGATTTTCTATGTTTTTTTATCCCTTTTCTCTTCTTTTTGCCTTCTCTTTCAATTGGGTGTTTTTGCCTACAAAGACAAAAATTACATAATTGTGGGTTGAAATCCCTCATTTCTTCAATAATAAACTTACTTAAACCTCCAATAAGTGTGTAAAATACACTTATTAACACCCCCAAACTTAAGTTCTTGCTCGTCCCATGCAACATTATCAACTAGCACAATCACACAAAATGGAACAAAAATCAACAATATGAGATAGCTTGCCAAATTTTATATGAGTGTAAAATTCTAAAACCAATTCACAAATATGCCTTCAAATCACGCTAACAAAAATAGTTTAAGCTTATCCAATGTTTGATATGTGTGTGTGCGTATAATCACTTTTAATCATTACCTAGATTTGAAAATGTTACAAAGATGGAAAAAATTTCAAATTGGTTCCAACCTAACCCTCAGCTATAATTTCTTTCTTTTCTCACTCGTGAGATTCACATTCCCCAAATAGATACTTATTTTCTTTCCCGAGGTGTTAATATAAATCTTGCTCTCCAATCACTCTTTTCTTTTCCCGCTTTAATTTAGTTGGGTTTAATTAGAAATGTCAACAATCTACATATGTGATGATTCTCCACTAGTTGAGTGTTTCTACATTTAAGCTCATACTACGTAATTAAATCCCACTAGTTATCTAAGCCCAAAGTTCACTTGCAAATGTACAATTTCTTGCAAGCTTAACAATCTCATGACCGGCCTCACCCCTTTAAGCTTTCTTCTTAACCTATGTAGTGAGTGTTAGGTTGATATCTTCCCAATTTTTAGACCAAAGGATTTCGGGTTTCGAGATACCCCTACAAACTTACTAACTCAAGTAAAAGTAGCTATGGAGTGAGGTATAGGATCCAACAAGTGCAATGCCCTTTTTAAACAAGCCAAAGACATAAAAGGGCTTAGATCCCTAGCATATGGTTATTACCTAACTTATACTTGTTATCAAAAGACACTCCATACAGCTATAATCAACATGCATGAAATCAACACATTTCTAGATAATCTCTTTTACCGGCTCGATCACTCCCAAACTTATCTCGCAATACGATTAAGTGAAAGGGTATGATTGATGGAAATTTATATGTAATTCACAACCTAGTTCTACCAATTCAACACCCTCTCCATCAATCAATAATTTCTACATCTAGATTACAATTGATCATAACTATTGTACTCAAAATAACTTAAGATCTTACAACGGATAAGCAATTTTTCAAAATTATGCACAAATAGAATATTTGGTCATATATTATGAATCGATAACAATTTTAAATATCAATCATCCTAAGTCGGCAATGTTATAAAAGAGAAAAGAGGGTTAATGAATCTCCCTCAGTTTGATGCATGTTGAAGGATGCTTGTGATGAAATTGGGCTTGTGACCTTTTTGTACATAATTTATCCCAACTTTGTGGAGAACCATGGATGACTAGGACTTAAAAATTTTTACCTACAAAAAATGGTATCTACTCAAAAATGTGATAATGAAAATATTAATCACAAGTAAATTGCAAAATAAAAAGATTATAGGTAGGAAAATTGGTTTGCCTTTTATAAAGCACTTGTTTAAAGTCGTTAACTTGACTTTTAGGCATAATCGCTTCAGATTGGCAAGAAGAATGGATGACTTTTCTTTTGAAAAATCACCTCCCAAGTATGGTTTCAATTGTTGTCTATTAACCTTGAAGTTATCATTTTCTTCATGACATATCTCCACCACTCCATGTAGAAAAAATTTGGCAAAGTAAAAGGTCCCGACCACCTAGAGCGGAGTTTTTCGGGGAACAATTGGAGTCGAGAATTGTACGAAGAACTTGTTTCCTAACAAAGAAATCACGCTTCACAATTTGCTTGTCATGCCACTCCGTTATCTTCTATTTGTAAATCTAGGCATTTTCTTAAGAATCAAGGCGGAGTTCATCAAGTTAATTCACTTTGAGCAACCTTTTCTCGATGGCCAATTTCACTTTAAAATTCAAAGACGTTATTGCCCAATAGGTTCGATACTCAAGTCCAATTGGGAGGTGGAAAGCTTTTCCAAACAAAAGACGGTATGTAGACATACTGATGGGGGTTTTGAAAGTGGTAAGGTAGGCCTATAATACATCATCTGATTTCTTAAACTAATCTTTTCTAGAGGCATTCAACGTCAACTCAAGAATAATCTTCAATTCCTAGTTCAAGATCTCTACTTGACCATAAGTTCGTGGATGATAAATGATAGCCACCCAATGTTTCACTCCATATTTGGTTTTAAAAGTAAGCAAAAAACGATTGCAAAACGTTTGCCTTCATCAATAATGATAGCTCAGGAGGTGTCATAGCATGAGAAAATGTTTTTCTTTGAAAAGTTCACCACTACATGAGCATCATTAGAAGGCAAAGCCACCACGTCTACCACTTTGACGCATAATTCACCACTACCAATATGTATTGATTTGAAAATGAGGAAGGAAAGGGCCGTATAAAATCAAAATCCCCACCTCTACTATAGAATTTGAAGGTATTTCATTGCTGTTGAAGATATTACCACTACCTTGACGTCAATCATACTTGCAAACAAGTGTGTAGGCATCCTTGAATAATGTGGACCAATAAAAACCCAATAGAGCACTTTTGATACGGTTTTCATAGCACCAAAGTGACCACCATGAGGAAGAGAGTGCCATTGTTCAAGGATTTTCTACATGTTATCATCTGGTACACATCTCCTAATGATTTGATCTAGACCCCATTGGAACAACAAAGGATCTTCCCAAAAATAATGTTTGATGTCGACGAAGAACTTCTTCCATTGTTGGTAAGGAAGATCCGGAGGAGTGATGCCACTTGTATGAAAAATCACATGGTCTGCATACTTGGTACATGATGGGCTTGTAGGATGTGCATGATTTGTAAAAGTTGCTCATTCGGGAACACCTCATTTATCTTTCCATAAACCACTTCCTTGGCTTGCTCAAGTCTAGATAAATGATCATCCACGAGATTTTTGGTCCCATTATTACCACAAATTTCCAAACTTTTGTAGAAGAAGCATACCTTAGCTTGGCGTCTTTCTTTGCTACAATAATAGGAGCCATGATGAGCCTCTTTAAGAGCGTTGAAAGCCTGGAGACACTCTTGTGAGAAATCAAATGGAACATACTTGTCAAGCAAAGAGCAAAGAAACTTTGTGATCTTTGATAAATCCTTGATGAAGTGCCTATAAAAACCCATCATACCCCCAAGAAGCTCCTTATGCCTTTCACCGAAGTTTGTGGAGAAATTTTTCTATTAATTGGATTTTTGTCGCGTCACCTCAATCCCTTCATGTGAAATCCAGTGGCTAAGAACTACGTCTTCTTGAGCCATAAAGTGGCATTTTCCCAGTTAAGCACCAAATTAGTCTCTTCATATTTTTTCAATACAATTTCCAAGTTCTTTAAGCAATCATCAAATGAGGTCCCAAACATCGAGAAATCATGCGTGGAAACCTCATGAAAATTTCTTCACTATGTTAGAGAAAATAACTATTATGCATCTTTGGAAAGTGGCGGGTACATTGAAAAAGACCAAATGATATGCAAAAGTTTCATATGGGCATGTTAATTTTGTCATCTCTTGATCCTCTGAGGCTATTGAAATTTGATTATAGCCTGAATATCCATCTACAAAGTAATTGTAAGAATGACCTGCTAACCACTCAAGCATTTGATCAATAAAGAAGTGAAAAATGATCTTTCGTTGTAGTATTGTTGAGCTTTCGATAATTGATACAAACTCTCTACTCGATCACCGACCTCGTCAAAATAAGCTCATTATCCTTATTTTCTAATATGTGACACTTCATTTCTTTAACACAACTTGAATGAGATGCACCCATGCACTATTCGAGATCGAATAAATAATACCCACATCAAGCCACTTCACCACCTCGACTCTCTTGACTTTTTTATATTCGAATTTAACTGATGTTGATGCTCCACTGATCATTTGAAGTCATCTTTCATGAGGATTTTGTACACTCATAATGAAGGACTAATACCCCCGGATGCCCAATATGGTCAACCAATAGCTTCCTTGTGCTCCATCAACGCCTTAAGCATTTTCTCATCCTCCAACTCACTTAAGACATTTGAAATGATAACTGAAAGTGTAGAAGAATCTTTGATGTAAAATCAATGGAAGAAGAAGACTTGTAGAGAGAAGAACAAAAGTAGGAAAAGAAAATGGGGAGAAATCGGAGAAGAAAAGAGAAAGAGGAAAGACATAGGAGGGAAAATAGGGCAAGAAGCCAAGCTAATTTATTTCATCCCTCAACTGCTTCCAAGTTTAATTAATTATCGTATAAATAGAAAAAATCCCATCAAACCTAAAGTTAAGGCTTGGACCATCAAATTAATACAAGCTCAACTAATAAAATATAAGTAAATGATTTAAATAAGAAAAGGAAAATGATGTCCTCATCAACTCTCTCGGTGTGGGAGAAAACTCAACTCTGCCAAGTGGACAAATCACAAAAGGACTGGAATCAATCTCCCAACCATCTCATACTAAGGGGAAGATCTTTCTTAATAATCAAATATCGAAACTCCACAAGTGATAATGATGAAAGTTGCTGCTTATTCCCAAGAATATGATCTGACCAAGGTGACATATGCAAAGGAAGATCTTGACTCCAATAAAGCTCCATTGAATCCAGATAAATATGCTAAAGTCGCTTTCTAAGAATCCACATACAGTTAAAATCAATTTGGTCTATGCAACAAACAAGGAAGCCCTGAATCTCTCTAACATTGATTAACACAATTTGTTCATCTAAAATAGCATCAATTTTATTGTTGTGCATTGTGACGAGTGGTATTGGAATAGAAATAGAAAATGATTCAGTTTAGAGGTCTACAAATGGAGGTAGAAAAGGATTATCGGAGGGGGTTAGAATGGCGTTCATAATCAACTAACTTCTTAATATTGAAAGTAGAGTGGTTGTCAAAATAGAAGGAAAGATCAATAATATGTGCATTTGGACCAACATGCTTTAAAATTATAATAGTACCACAGGCTTGCAACTTAGAAGTGGGTCTAGGTCAATACCTTTCCTATCTAATTCGAATCAAAGCATAATCCCCAATATTAAATTCAACATATCATTTTTACAAATAAGCTCATAGATTATATGATGAATTACTTGCTTCAAGTTCTTTATTGATCTCAATATGCAAGTCATGAAGATGTTGTATAAATGCCTTAGTTGACACGGATACATTAGCAAGTAAGAACATGGGAATAAGGTCTAAAGGCTTCATATGCTTATAACCATAACCACTTCTAAGGGATTCACACCTATAGATCTATTCACAAAACTATTATATACAATTTGAGTTGTATGGATGATTAAATCTCGATTCCTAAGATTTTCCTGGACTAGACAATTTAATAAATTTCCAAGACTCTAGTAATCAACTTCAACTTAGCCATGAGTACGAGGGTAGTCTTCAGTGGAGATTTTAGTTTAGTGCCAATTATATGCTAAATGGTTCTCTAAAAATGACTAGTGAAACAAACATCTTGGTCTGAGATAATGATCTTAGGAAGGCCATACAACTTAATGATCTCTTTAGAGTACTACTTGGTAACCTTAGACATATTTAAAGTCATGCTATAAGGGATAAAGAAAATCTTTACAGGAAGGGTTCAGATTCAGCCTAAGAAGGTATCTTCAACATCGTCTGAATCATCAAATTCATCATGTTCAGGTTCATAGACTTTACTTTCTAACGACTCATCTACTACATCTTTTCATTCCTCACTGACTAAAGCTCGACTAGGGCAGTTGCAGGAAATATAACCAAAGCCCTTATAGTTGAAGCACTACAAGTAAAAGCAAGTCCTTGGAATTTCAGAACTTTTAGCTTTATGTTCCCATACGGGAATAACATTAGATGGGAGAGGCCGTATGAAAGACTTAAAATGAGGTGACACTAATGAGATGGAAGGACAATGTCACCACGTTTTCCATATAGAGTCCTAATAACCACCTCATAATCTCGAGCTAAAGAGTAAGTGTGATCAAGAATAGTAACACCCTAAATTTCAATCCCACGCTGAAGATCATCTCTTAGGTCTTGTCTAAACTTACTCAAATTTAGGGCCTACTTCTCAAAGACATGACATTTTAATCAAGATTTATCAAATTGAGATATATACTTAATCACTGGCCAATTTTCCTGAGTAAGGGCATTCCATTAAGTAAAAACTCCAGGGTCTAAGTAACTATCAAAAATAGGAACATCGAATTTGATATCTTTAAAGAAACGCTCCTCATGGTGAGGAAGAGAATGTGTACCGTGACAATCATAGTCTGATTCTCGCTCACGATCCTAATCCCCATCCCTACGATCAATGTAAAAGAAATTCGATCACCTTGTTGACAACGATAGTGAGAGGGATTTGCTTAAAATTGTTCAATCTAGCCAGCTAGGTCCTTGCTCTCTTCACGAGTAGTAGCCATCTGTAATGCCCCAAAATTTCAAAAATACTGGAGTGTTACCAAAAATTTAATTTCTTTGTGGAACGATAAAATAATATTCTCTAAAGAAAACTCGAATATCCATAATGAAAACATAATCATAATTTAAATAACAGTCTTTGAACAAATTAAATTGATTAATAATTTAAAGAATAAATAAACTTAATATTTTATCTCTTCGATTCCTCTTGACAGTCGCATTCACCATCTCGCCACTGTTCCAATTGACCCGAACTAACCTGTAAAATTTTGTAAGAGTGGGAATTAAAAAATACTCATTAAGATATGTGTAGTTTTCATATTCAATTATATGCAATAAAATAAATACTTCATACCACTCTTCTCTTACGGAATATATTGGTGACCAAGCGACGCACCCATCTTACGTCATCTTAAATTCTCGTAGGATCTCTTATCTCTAAATGATGAACCCCACAGGTTACTAGCAATTCATGCATAAATTACTGAATATAAAAGCATAATGAAACAAACCACTTGCACGAAAGTATTTTACCTTGATTGATCAAATGAGCTTTTGAAAAAAAAAATATACTAGAAATTTACAGTTTCTTTATATGAAAGCTGCCGTGTAAAATTCTTTGGTGATGAATTGTAGGACAATTGCACACTGTTTATAGTAAAATATAGTGGTTGGGTCTTGGTACAATTAGAATGGAAAAATCTTATTTATCAAATTGGATAAGAATTGAATTTTTAGTAAACAAATCATAATGTGACATGTGTACAAAATACCTATCACAATCAAAAAGTAATTTTAATCCCAATACGTGATAGTGATAGCAACTTTTGACTTCAAATAGAATTTTAATCAAATAAAAAAATTATCCCACATCCATTCTTTAGTTACACGTGTCTATCACTCATCCAAATTTAATTTGATTTAAAAAATAAATAAATAAATTACAATTTCTTTGAACTTCAATATCTTGAGACTAACTTATCCGAATTAACTTTTTTCTTGAGCCTAATTTACATGATTAATTACGAGTTATCCAACGAGTACAATATTGATATACTTATCATCACTCTATCAAAATCCAAGTATTTGATGCACAAAAATAGGAATTTAAAACATACTTCACTTTAGTCCCTCAACTTTCAAAATAATAAAATATAATATATATATAACAAATAAATTTTATTCTAAAATTTTGGGGTGTTACACCATCTCTATTTGAATAGCCAGTAATTGAGTTTGTTCATGTTCTTGGTTAATGGAAGGTTGATCTAATTGTCAGTGAGTACCTCAAATTGGAAAGGATCCATGGTCATCGTAACACCCAGAAAATATTAGAATAAAATTTTATTTGTTTTATATAGTATATTTTTAATATTTTGAAAAAGGACTAGAATGAAATATGTTACGCCTCCAATCCGAGTCTCCATGAGAAATTACCACGTGGACAGCCACGTGGGAGACGGATCAACGTGACAGAAAGTCATGTGAGGACCCATGAGGTCGAAATACGAAAAGGACAACAAATTGAAGCCCTTACTTCGCAAGCCGAAGTACTTGTTGAAGCGAACCTTAAGCCGAAGCGCTTGCTGACGCACTGCTGAAGAAGTTGAGAGGGGGCTAAGGCTCTCCACTTAGAGAACCACCTCCAAAGATCTCTCTGAGGCTCCCAAACTCGTCAGAAGCTCATGAAGCCAACGATGTATCTTATAATATATTTGAAGATCTCTCAGAAGTGATTGATGTAACACTTGTAATAAAGTTTGTCAGTATGACAGCCTATTGTATAGGGTGGCTGACCCTTTATCAATGTATTAATTATATGAATAAATAGTGATGTAAAGCCTTAGTTAGAGAGATGAGGCCATGTGGTTTCAATCCAACGGTCACCACGTCAGCCAATGCAATATAAATAGGCTCTCTTTGTAACTTGAAAGGGGTTGGATGATTAATAACGAAACCAACACTCATATATTCAAGGAATACACATAAACCCTTGAAAAGAAATATATTAACACTTCATCCATCTTTCCATATATTCCCGTTTGTTATAACAAAAATGAGTTTGGATTCTGTTTGGTGATTGTTTTTAGTACAATCGCTTTCATTTTGCCCATCGGAGCTCAAACATATTTTTGTCTCGCACCGTAAAGTATCTCCCGCGTCCATTTCTTCCCTGCTACTGTTGTTATTCCGGTAGGAATGTGCTGAAATCGTGCTTAACGTGGCGTGAGTGGGCCCAACATCTATTGATTCATTTTTTAGGGTCAACAGGTTGGCACCGTCTGTGGGAATCTAAACAATTAACCACAAAAACACGTGGAGAAAACACTTGGCAATAGTGGAAAGTCTGGTTGAAAGAGTTCTAACCCTTGAAAAAGGAGGATCCTTGAAAAAGGGATGGATAGAAATCTATTGAAGAAAAGAAAAACTTTAGTACTAAGTATTTTGAGAAAGATGAGTTCAAATGACAAAAATGTACCTAGAAGGACAAGAGAATACCCTGAAGAAGGAGAACCCTTACAAGCCGTTCCAATTGCACGCCCACGACCTCCAGCACGAAAACGAGGAGGATCTAGAGGTGGGGGCATGGTTGCAGCTAGGCTCACTAGAGAAATGGCCACGATAGCGGCTAATATGAGAAACATAACCTAACAAAACCTGGCCATGCAAGAGATGTTGATGAACATGCAAGGGCAAGGATGAGATCATGTCCTTCCATATGCAGCCCCTGACAACGCATTCCCATATCCTCAAGGATATTACCAAGAGGAGGAGGAAGTCTAAAGCCAAATGGCAAGGCACCATCATACCAGGATGGAGGCTTCGTATGTGAGAGAAGTTGAGGTGATGCATCAACTAACTGTGCTTCAGAAAGGCCATACGAAGCACCATTCAATTTTCATCCAAATTAGGAGCCAGATAACAGACCTCAAAGGTCGGCTAGCGTATTCGATAGGATAGGGCCAGGGAAGCCTAGAAATAGGTAAGATTACCCGCCCTAAGCACCTAGAAGTAGACAGGCTCATCCTCTCCCTCCAATGTCAAGGAATAGGCAACATGAGCCTCACGAACATGAAGTATAGCAACCCATTCTCCAGGAAGAAACTCAGGTCTGCTCCTCTAGAAATATGGGTGAGAGAAGGGCTCAGGCTAGAAATGAAGTAGGACCTTCTCAGCTATCTCTTCAAACCCACTAAGAGGAGGATGAGGACTTAGATGAGCTTCAGAGATCTTGCGACCTTGATTATGACCATGATCATTCGCCTTTATCAGAGGCCATAAGGAATGCTCACATGCTGAACCACTTCACCCTCCCTAAAATTCCCAAATATGATGGGAAAGGGGACCCAGAGAAATACATCAATAGTTTCAAAACTCACATGAATTTGAAGGGGGCCACGCCAGCTATGAAATGTAGAGCCTTTTACCTAACCTTGAGTTGAGGGGCAAAAATACGGTATACAAGATTGCCGGAAGGAAGCATCCAAAGCTGGCCCAATCTCAAGAAAACATTCTTAAAATACTTCGCAACAAGCAAAGAAAGTGAAAGGCTCATTCAGCGATTGTAAGATATGCAACATTAGCAGGGCGAATCACTGAAAAGTTTCTTATCCAGCTTCACCGACGAAAAGACTTATTGTGTGCAAGTTACAGACAGGGAAGCACTAACTGCTTTGCGGGGAAGACTGGATATGAACTCCCTCTTCTGGAGGGAGTGTAGAACAAAGATCATATCACCTATGATGCCCTTTTGGAAATGATAAGGCACAAAATCCTCAACGAAGAATTGAGAGATCATAGGAATAGGGTCAGCCAGGGCCTACCACCTCCTCAAATGTAAAGGGGAAAAGGCCCCCCTTTCCATTTTATGGATCATCAGGAACCACTAAATCATGGATAATAGCTTGCCACAGCAACGCTCAATGTCGTACCTACCTTAGCTTATGAGGGGGCGAGGAGCTAAACCTAGAAATAGAGATGAAGTGCCAAACTATTGCATGTACCACCAATCCCATGGCCATCGAATGGAGAATTGTTGGGACGTCACAAGATACTCCCATACCTAAAATCAATAGAGGAGAAGACGCCTTCAAAGAAATGCTCCATACCGGCTAAATCAGTAATTTAGAACTAACAAACAGCGTTGGCCCAATCGTAATGATCCTCCAAGATGGAGGAAAAATGATACTGAAAGACCTAGAGAGGGTCAAAGACAAAGATGGAGTCCCCCACCTAACAATGAGAACACTGAAAGGCCTAGAGAGGGTCAAAGATAAAGACAGAGTCCCCCACCTAACAATGAGCAAGAGTCCATCAGAGAAATTGATATAATCATAGGAGGCCCACATGTTGGGGAAGAATCCAAGAATTTACAAAAGAACTATGCTAGAGAAGCAAGTGACCCTCCCAAGATGAGCTACATAGTTAAGCACTCCTCAACTAGGAAAATAATTCCACCAATTACATTCACCCAAGATGATATGGTGGGAGTGCATTATGCACAATGTGACGCCCTGGTGGTAAGGGCCGTTATGGCTCGCAACGGCCTNAGGAGGCCCACATGTTGGGGAAGAATCCAAGAATTTACAAAAGAACTATGCTAGAGAAGCAAGTGACCCTCCCAAGATGAGCTACATAGTTAAGCACTCCTCAACTAGGAAAATAATTCCACCAATTACATTCACCCAAGATGATATGGTGGGAGTGCATTATGCACAATGTGACGCCCTGGTGGTAAGGGCCGTTATGGCTCGCAACGGCCTCAAAAGAATATTAGTGGATAATGGGAGTTCGGTCAACAT
>CAIGRP010033400.1:0-10452 GCA_903798385.1 Fraxinus cuspidata
AAAAAAAAAAAAAAAACTTACATATTAAAATTTTGTTATAAGTAGTTTGCTTTTAAGTTAAAATATCACTCATATGTAAAATTACTTGTAAGTAAAATATCACTTGTTAATAAAAAATCTCATAAAGAAATTATAAATTGAAAATTTCAATATCCTTCTTATATATGGACACATCGTTAAGCTTATTCTTGTAAAAGAAATTTAGAATCAGTAGCTATTAAACTCTCAAGTATGAGTGGATTCTTTCAAAAATCGCTACTAAAAATCATTCAAAATCGAACACCTCATAGACACTAGAACTAATACTTTTAAAAACTCGAGAACCCTGTACCTAAAACTCCCAAGCAGCCCGTAGAATATCACTATAATATAAAAGAGCTTTAGCAAAGGCTACTATTGAGGCAAACACGTGTCAACTTGTCTTGTCATCAACATCTGTTTTTTCCTTTTTTTCTTTTTCCTAATCACAAACAAGGAATGATGTCATGTATCATACTAGCCTTAACTCGTGGAGTAAATCTTCACCTAAATTTGTCATATAACGAATTGTCACGCGTATGCCACATATGGCGATTACCGATAATTTTTACCATAAATAACATTATTCTTATTTTATCACGTGAATCATTCCACAATAAATAGATCGAATGCGAGATATATTAGTCTGTGGGTCATATATGTAAACATTCTGGTATCGTTGAATCAAATTATGACTTCAGATTTAAGTGAAGATTGAGTCACTGTCCATACTGTCATGATTTGAATGATTGATTCATGTGCATATAAGAATGTCTCACTAAATTATTTTTCTATACTACTTGTGTCTGTCCCACCTATATAATATTTAATTCGTGTTTGGTGAGAATTATAATTAAATTTTTAGTATCTTTGAATGCTTCAGAACATGTTCAATGAAGTGGATTGTATACAAAGTGTGTCGCAATTTGAAATGCTTACATGGCAAGAAAAAGGGAGATGACGTCTATCACATATCTACTCTTAGGTGTGCTAGATATTCTTCACTTAACTTTTTATAATTGATTTTCAATAGAGAATATATCCATTTAATTTTTATATTTTATCTCCACTCTTTTTTGTACATTCTCTACTTGTACACGTGGTCCAATATTAATGCAACTTATATCTCTATTGAAATTTTTTTCCTCTCCATCTACATGTTGCTTGCCACATGTGGAAGTTGTTAGACATCCTTAGAGGTAGGAAGTCAGCCCCACTGCTTGTTTTGTTGTCTTGGCTCGCCTTGTCCCACCCCATCATCACCCCATCACCACCCAATCCAACACACCTTACAACCAACTCAAGTTGGCGCAACTCGAGCAGCGTTTTATACCAAATGCTTATCGATCGAGCCAGCTCATTCATGTATCAAGCTAATTATCAACTTGCAAGTTGAGTAAGCTTGCCTAACTTCTACAAACTGTAAAGTGTTAGGTCACGTGTGATGGTAAAATTACAATTAATTGGTACCTAAGTTACCAATTTTAAAATTTTAAAATTTAAAAATTTGAAATTTGAAATTAAAGATTTTTCCCAATCTGAAGTCTATAAATAGTGATAGGTACAAATCAAATTCATCACTTCCAAACTTTCTCTACAATATCGTTATACTCACATCGTCTCTTTTGTTGCACAATTCTTTCTCTGTATCTTAACATTTCATCAATTACACTTTCCTTGTGCCCACATCCCTCAATGTTATATCCTTGTTCATTTACTTCCAATTAGTTATTCAATTCCAAGTTTTTATCAATTGTGTTAATTTTATAATTTATAAGATTTTTTTATGGATTACACCAAATCATGAACTCCAATGATGATCTTAATAAATTCTCGATAGTTCCATACTCCCGCATATGAATTTTTCTCAAGCATGTGAAACTTCAAGTATACAAAATTGGTATATCAAAATCAATCAACAATGCGTCTGATGAAAAGTTGGAAGAAGCAGACTCTAAAGAATAAAAATGTTCTTGAGATAACTTCTGAATGTTGAAAACGCTTCACGAAATGAAGACACTTGAGAATGGGGAGCCTATTTAGAAAGCTTACTGTAAATTGTGGAAAGGACATTACCTGAAAACAAAAAATGACACTAGTCAATACAACAAGCATTATAAAAAATCTCTTACTCATGGTGTGGCTGCTGATGGTAGGCAAGCTCAACTTTATTTTGGTTTAAGCGAAGATGGACCTTCCAAGGCAGTTCTGGAAACAATGCAGGAGGACATGGTTATGTTTGTTTGCTGTGTCGAGTTGTCGATATCTGCAATAGAAAGCACGCAATTGACGAATCATTCAAACATGTCTCCATCCAAGGTACAAATCGACAAGTCGAGGCGTTCTGCAATGATGAAATTAATTGATTATATATAAAAAAATCACAAATTTTGGCGATTTAAGAAACTATAAAGGTGTAATTTCGTTTACTTTCAATTTGTGGTCCAAAAGAAATTACAAAGGCTATATTTGCACCACCATCCATTTTCATTGGTAAATATTATATCATGCATAAAAATAATTGTGTTTAAAAAGTCATTAAATTTCCTTACAATGTAAATAAATAATTTCAATATTTTAGTATATTTTAGTGGCCATACTACGAGAATATCATTGAGAAGATAATATCCGCGGTTTTACTTTTGATAACCCTAGTGTTAACACAAATGTTCTAGACAAAATGATGAACCAACTCAATACAAATTTAGATGGAAAACTTCTTCAAGTGCATTGCTCTTGCCATATTTTTAATTTGATTGTAAAAGATGACCTTGATATATTCCTTTATAGCTCATGAAATTAGAGAAGATATTTCTTTTATTTCTTTCTCCCCTCCTTGTAAACTAGCGTTTGCTGGTTTATGTACATATGCTGACTTGCTCGACATGATGTTTGCAACTCATATATGTAATAGGTGGAACTCTACTTATCCTGTTGTACAGTCGTGTTAATTCTGATTCATTTATCACTAGTTTTTATAATGGTAGGCATTCATACGGTTTTGATTCAGATTTCAATTCTAATGAGAAGATAATTGCTTTGAAGATTTCGAAGGTTTTCTACTATGCGACCAATGCGTGTGGGGATGTCTATGATCCCACTTTCTTATTTCTCTTAGTCATTTTTAATATAGCAAAAACATTCAGAAAATATAGAGAATGCTCGTTTTTTTGACATTATTGCTACAATAGAGATTAAATTTCGAAAATGTAGGGAGGACTTGTCAATAACATTTATTACGGATGTCATATTAACTTAGATGGTTACACACGTAAATTTGATGAGTGTGTTTAACTCATGCGTTTCACACCATTTTAACTTGATAATTTGATAGATTCTACGAGTTTAGAACATTTTTATGTGTGTTTTAGTATTGTCTTATAAGTTTGGTGAGGTGGTGTAAAGGGTGCAAATTGAAAAAATGAGTAATATTGAAATAAGCCAAAGAAGAAAACGAAGCGGCAAAGTGGCCCCCCTGCACTGCAAACAGGGTGCCCAGGCATCATCTAAGGAAAAAATTTACAGTAAGATGGTGCCCAAGTGCCCTAAACCAGGATTCAACTCCAACAACCTAGTGCCTTGGCTCAAGAGCCAGGCGCCCGGTATCCGTGATAACTAAGAAAAAGCACAATATAAACAGCATTGTGGTACCTAGGAACCACTCCTTCAGCACCTGGTGCCACCCATTATCCATCGTGCACCTAGGCCCTGCACTTTGAATGTTAGGGTTTTGAAGTTTTGGCCCGTTTAAAGCCTAGACAGACTCAAAATTCAAGAAAAAACATGAGAGAGGTATAAATACATTTGAAGAGGCACTTTGGAAAAGGTTACACACTCTGAGAATTAGAGAAATGGATCATTGAAGAACAACAAGAAATCAAGGAGATAAATCAAGGAAGAAAAACAAGAAATCAAGATCTTGGATTTGGAATAAAAATCTGGGGCAAGAATAGGAACTTCATGCAAGATTCATCCACTCCAATATTAATATTTGTTTTTCTTCCTTTATTATGAGTAGCTAACTCTTTTTATTAGGGTGAAGAATATAATTATGGAGACTCTTTTACTCAATTTTCAAGATTATAGCTCTTTTAATGTTTTTGCTGGTTTTATTCATAGAGTTTAATGCTCGAATTCTTTGGACAATTATGCATTGATCTTGTGAATTTATTTCGAGTCGAGATGTCAGTTTTAGATTCAGAATACATAGTAAAATTCAGGAACTAGTATAAAAGTGCCGATATATCATTTTTAGTTAATGTGGTCGTTATAGGGATTCTTAGAAAATAAATGCTTTTAATTAAGGTATATCCTTATTCACACAGAGATATGGAATTGACTTAGTTAAATATGATCAATTTGAACTCGAGCTAGGTAAATTGAATATGATAGAAGAATTCAACCGAGCACTACATTATGTTATGAATCTTGATTAAAGAATTAAAGGTAATCAATAAATGAAATTGTGAGCCCTAATATCGCCTTCATATTTCAAAATCTAATTTGATTTTTGTTTAAATTTAGATACATTCAAATAATAGTATAGTTTAGGTTAACAATCACAAATCACAAATTGTTTTTTTTCAAATAGAAGTTATCAATAGTAAACTAGGAATAAATAATAGTCCTCGTGGAAACGATTATGTGGACTCATAGGTCTATTATATTACTTGTTCAGTATCGTACACTTGCGATAGAAAAAAATATTTCGAGACTACCAATTGCACAAGGAGTTGTTAGAGTAGCGGTGTGAACAAGTAGAGATAGATGAAGGAGATTTGCTAACGTCAATGTTCTTGACTCCTACCGCAAAGCCTGAGTGCTTCAGTATTGTTTATCTAAATTACAGGCAGAATAGCTTTTAAATAAGGGCTTATTAGATCAATTTGACCAGCAACACCTTCCAGCTCTATGAGTTACCTCATGAAAATCGAAACACGCCTATCTCAAGATTTCTTTGAAATTGCCGGAACTTTCATGCCCCATGTGTTAATCAAGATGCAATAAGCCTGCATTTATTTTCATATACATTGAATGACGCAGCTTTGGGTGGTTAGATACTAAGTTACATGGTATTATTACTACTTGGGAGGACTTGGAAAGAAAATTTGGCAATAAATTCTTCCCACCTACAAAAGTAGCAAAAATTCGACTGTTTCCAGTAACGTGATGGAGAGTTATCATGAAGCGTATAACAGATTTAAGGAGTTGATGAGAAAGTGTCCAAATTATGACATAACTAGTGGTAATCAAGTACAATATTTTTACACCGAACTTTCACTACTAGCGAAATCTCAGGTGGATTGTTCAGTAAACGGGGTCCATAATTGGTAGACTAGTTCAACAATGTTTGGATCTATTTGAGTGGTTGCAACTACACATTGTTTTTGTCAGAAAGAGTATTGCCACAGGAAAAAAAAATGGAATTTATGAAATGGACAACACTGCATCTACCAATGCACATATTGTTGCTTTGATAAAAAAGGTGGAGTTATTGATAAATTCTCAAACACATGGAGCAAATGCAGCGATGGTCGATTTGACATGTGAGAATTGTGGAGCCAATCTTGCCACTAAAAATTGCTTGATTGCTTGATGTTTGCTCTTCCAGAGGAACAAGTAAACTATATTCAGAATGGTGCCCGCAAGACATATAATCTAGGATGGAGCAACACCTAAGCTTTAGGTAGTAAGGTAATCAACAATAGTGGAGTAGAGAGAAAAACAAGCTTGGGGATATGTTCAATCAGTACATGTAGAAGACGGACAAAGTATTCCAACAAATTGATACAAATTTTCAAAATAAGCAAGCCTTTGTCAAGAAATTGGAGACACATATTAGTTAGATTACTCAACAACTTGCAGAACACCCATAAGATCATTGCCAAGAACTACATTGACCAAAATAAAGGAACAAGTGCAAACTATAACAACCAGGAGTGGAATACAACTAACAGAGATGTAATGTGAAGAGGCCGAAAGAAAAGAAGCGGTAGAAATTGAAGAAGCCAAGCACAATGAGCACCAATCACATTGGAGGAGAAAGAAAAGAAAAGAAACACCAATAGTAAGTGCACTAAGGCCAATCAAGACTTATGTACCGCCTATTCCTTTTCCTCAATGGATGAAGAAGAAAAAGTTAGACAGGTAGTTTACAAAGTTCACGGAGATTTTCAAGAAATTGCACATCAATATCCCTTTTGCAGATGTATTAGCATAAATGCCCAGCTATGCCAAATTTTTGAAGGAAATTCTTTTCAACAAAGAGAAAGTTGGAAGAACATGAGATAGTTTACCTAAACAAGGAATGCAGTGCAATTTTCCTGAAAACACTATCTTCTAAATTGAAAGATTTAGAGAATTTAACTATAACTTGCTCCATTGGTTCTAATTATTTTAAGCATTCACTATGTGATTTAGGTGCCAGTGTTAATTTAATGCTACTCTCTATTTACTACCTCTTAGGTTAGGAGAAGTAAAACCAACAATGATATCTGTGCAATTGGCCGATAGATCCATTAAAAGATCGAAGGGTATTGTTGAAGATGTGCTAGTAAAGTTGGATAAATTTATCTTCCCGATGGATTTCATTATCGTAGATGTGGAAGATGATGCAAACATTCCTCTAATCTAGGAAGACGTTTCCTGGCTACTGAAAGAGCATTGATTGATGTGTATGGCGGAAAGAAAATTCTTGGAGTGGAAAACAAGTTGGTTATATTCAACGTGTACAAGGCAATTAAACATCATTTGACTACAGATACATGCTGCCAATAGATGTCATTGATGACTTTGTATCTGATACCTTTGAGGCAGAATATCCATCAGATCCATGTGAGGCATGTATTGCATTGTTAGAATCATCCAAATCAGAAAATCAAGCAATGAAGGAATGTGCTTTACAGTTGGCTGAGCAGCTAATGGTTAAGCGAAGTTAGCAATATGAGTCTCTGGATCCAATCCATCACCTCTGGTACCCATAGTGGAAAAGGCCCCAACTAATGAGTTAAAGACTTTGCAATCACATCTACATTATGCTTATCTAAGAGATTCCATTACACTTTCAGTGATCATTGTGAATGATTATGATATATAAAGAGGAGAAAAAAATATTGGAAGTACTAAAGAGGCACCAAAGTATAATTGGAGGAAAATTCAAAGCCATCAGTTTAGGAAATTAGTCATACTCTTTGCATGCACAAATTCCTAATGGAGGATAAATCAAAGCTATCAGTTTAAGGTCAGTGTAGATTGAATCCAACGTTGAAGGAAGTGGTGAGAAAAGAAATGCTAAAATTAGTAGATGCAAGGATTACAAATCTTATATAAAATAGTTCATGGTGAGTCTAGTACACGCGGTGCCTAAAAAGGATGCTATGATATTGGAGAAAAATGAAAACAATGAGTTCATTCCAACAAGGCTAATCACAAGGTGAAGAGTATTTATTCATTACCAGATGCTGAATAACGTCACAAGAAAATATCACTTTTCATCGCCCTTCATTGTTAAGATGTTCGAAAGGTTAGCAGGACACTCTCATTACTATTTTTTGGATGGATATTCAGTGTATAACCAAATCCCAATTGCGTCAAAAGATCACAAGAAAACAACATTCACAAGTTTATATGGTCCTTTTGCCTTTAGGAGAATGCCTTTTGGTCTTTGTAATGCACCCAAAACTTTTCAACTTTGCATGATGGCCATATTCTCTTATATGGTGGAAAAGTATATCGAGGTATTTATATATGACTTTTCAGTTTTTTGAGATTTTTTGACAACTTAGAACATCTATCTCTACTGTTACAGTGGTGTGAGGAAAGAAATTTGGTGCTAAATTGAGAGAAATGTCAATTTTATGGTGAAATAAGGTATAGTTTTGGGACATCATATCTCTTCACATTGTATTGAGGTTGACAAAGACCAGTACATGTGACTAAAAAATTACAGCCACCAACTTCAGTTAAGTGGATCAGAAGTTTTTTGGAACATTTCGGATTCTATAGAAGGTTCATCGAGGATTTCTCAAAAATCACAAAGCCCATTTCCAACCTATTGGAAAAAGATATGCCGTTTAACTTTACTGATGAGCATGTAAATGCTTTAAACACTTTAAAAGAAAAGTTAACAACTACACCTATTATACTGTGCGAGCAAAACATTGACAAATGCTTAGATCAATTATGCCCCAACTGAATAGGAGATGTTAGAAGTAGTCTTTGCCTTTGAAAAGTTCTGCTCATATCTGATTGTGTCAAAGTTGATAGCCTATACAGACCATGTAGACTTGAAATACTTGTTTGAGAAGAAGGATGCAAAACCCCAGTTGATTAGATGTGTTCTGTTACTATGAGAGTTTGATACAGAAATTTGTAATAAAAAGAACATAAAACCAAGTAGCAGATCACTTATCAAGGTTAGGGCAAAAGAGGCAAGTGAGGGAGAGATCAATGAAGGATTTCCACCTGAAAAGATAATATAGGTGGAGCAAGCACCAGGGTTACAAACATAGTCAACTACTTAGCTAGTAGCTATGTGGATCTAGACTTTACTTATCATCTGAAGAAAAAGCTCTTTCATGAAGTTAAATTCAATTATTGGGATGATTCACACTTGTGTCGAAAAAGGCCAGATCAAATCATGAGAAGGTGTATACCAAAGATGAGATGAAACCAATCTTGGCATGGGTTTATGCTTGAGCTTATGGCAGATATTTTGGCCCTACCAAAGTAGCAGCGAAGGTTCTTCATCAGAAGGTGTATACCGAAGATGAGATGAAACAAATATTGGCATGGGTTTATACTTTAGCTTATGGAAGACATTTTGGCCTACAAAAGTAGCAGCGAAGGTGCTTCAACGTGGTTTCTTTTGGCCAACACAGATTGTCACAACTTTTACAAATCATGTGATAGGTACCAATGAACAGGTAACATATCATCTCATCATGAGATATCACTAAAGAATCTATTGGAGATGGAAATCTTTAATGTTTGGGGCATTGATTTTAAGGGACCTTTTCCCACATCCTACAACAATCGATATATTTTAGTGGCGGTTGACTATCAAAAAGGGTTGAAGCTAAGGCCTTGCCAACCAATGATGCAAAAGGGATGTGGGATTCACTAAGAAGTACATATTCAATAGATATGGGACACCTCGAGCCATGATAAGTAATAGTGGAACTCACTTTTGTAATCGATTATTATAGGCAATGCTTCACGAATATGGGGCACAATATCGAATAGCCACACCTTGTTATCTTCAGACATATTGATAGGTTGAAACTTCGAATAAAAGCTAAGAAGAATCCTTGAAATCACTGCAAATGCATCTTGCAAAGATTTTTCTAAAAAATTGGACATAGATTATGGGCTTATCGCACCACATTTAAAACACCGATTGAAATGTCACCATACTAGATGGTGTTTGGAAAAGTGTGCTACTTATAAGTGGAATTCGAGCACAAAGCATATTGGGCACTGAAGCAACTGAATATGGATTAAGAGAAGTTTGGAAAACAAGAATACTACAGTTACATGAATTGAAAGAATTCAAACAAGAAGCCAATAAAAGTGCATCTATCTATAGAGAAAGATCAAAGCAATGGCATGATAAAAACATTCAACAAAGAGACTTCATGGTTGGGATCAAGTTCTTTTGTACAACTCCAAATTGAAACTTTCTTCAGGAAAGTTGACATCAAGGTGGTCCATGCCTTTCACAATATCTCATGTATTTCCTCACAGTATTGTTGAATTATATCATCCAACAAAGAGAAATTTCAAGGTAAATGGACAATGTGTCAAACATTATGTCAATGACTTCCCAATAGCGAAAGAGACCCTTGAAATAGCTATCCCAGAATAATCATGGCATAAAGTCAAGCTAATGACGTTAAATAAGCGTTTCTTGGAAGGCAATCCAAGTTCTATCATTTTCTTTTCAATTATTTAAATATTAGATTATGAATTTTTTTCTTGATTTTTAACAATTTCTCTCTTTATGTAGGCTAATGTTCGAGTCTTAGGGCAGAAAATGAGTAAAATGGGGATTGGAGTCTTTAAAAAAAATGGTGTCGTAGCAATCCAGCGCCCAAGCACTCTTGTCATAGGGCCCACCTTTCAATTAACACCAATCCCACATAAAGTTGGCGCTAGTGGTGGCAATGGGCCGAGCCGGCCATGCCCACACGAGCTCGGCTTGTACCCGAGCTCACCCAAAGTGGGCCACTCGACAAGCTGAGCCGAGCTTGGCTAGGCTTGTTTTTGACGATTTTTTATTTATTTTTATTTTTTTATAAAACACTATAAGTCTACTCATGTCTCATTAAAGTCTAAACCGAAAATATATACACATTGTCTAAACATTTTTTAAAAATACATTTTTCAAAATATTTTTCTTTTTTAAAATAGTAATAAAAAAATGGATAAACAAAT
>CAIGRP010033408.1:0-18193 GCA_903798385.1 Fraxinus cuspidata
TTTCTTGACACTTAACCGCTCCTGATTGTAGCTCTTGGATCATGGAATGAACTGCTTTCATAACCGTCGCTTTAAATAAAGGCACTATGCTTGCTTGGATCTTGGGTGTTCTGCATGCTTGGGTGATAATGCTCGCCCCAATCTTGGGCGACTTATCGGATTGGGCGATATTGGGCCCTCGCTAATGATTCTATCCCGAGTACTGTCTTATGACTCTTCATGGTCTCTCTTAGGCCCATCATTTGAATTTCCTACTTGGGCTTCCATCTTTGGACCATTTAATTGGACCTCATTTTTATGCATCAACAACAAATTTAATTTTTCATGATGCGTCTATTTGCAATTGGATGGACATCAGATCTCAACTATTCTGAAAGACTCTTTGAACAAAACATGTTCTCTATTTTAATGAGTTAACCCTCAAAATTACTTTAAATTAATATTTTAATTTAGAGAGTGAGTTTGTCTCTAACCCGCTCTCTATAATTAAATGTATTTAAAGTATTTCAATTTCAATGGATGAAAATAATATAATAACTTTTATTTTTTTGTTCTCTGACAAATTTGTAAAATTGGGAGAGTTTCCATCTCAATATTTTTATTTTTTCTCTCGCTTTCTGAGTGCATTAGATTGGTACTAAAATCAATCTACACTTCTTCATATTATCGAGGGGGCTCATTCTTGAATCTTTTGTAGAGGAACTACATCGTAGGAGAAAAAATATATAGGTTTGTCACGAGATTGACTTGTTGACACAACAAATATCTGATATGATAACCCAAAAATAATTTTTGATGGTTTTTTTTATTAGCAGAGTGAATGAGGCGCACAACATGGAAAGAGCCCTTCGAGACATTGATAAGTGCTTATTTAGACTTTTAAACTTGAAGAATATTGATTATTTGAGTGGGTTTCTACTTAATTTAGAATATACATTGCTTTTACAGGTGAAAATCCTGACTTGAGGGTGAATTGACCATAAAAGAGAGTTTTTGGACTTTAAATTGGACAAAATGATATATTTGCATGGTTGTCGAGAAGTTCAAGGACTTGATTGGAGGCATTGAAAGTATATTTATGTATTTGCAAGATTTGAAACTAAATTTCATTTTTGGAGAAGTTTGAGGCCCAACTTGAACACTCTCAACACTTTTGGAGGATCAAGTTTGAAAAAATAAAAGTGGAAGGCCCAAAATGGAAGAATTTAGAAGATGAAGAACCAATCCAGAGGCGATTGGAAGTGACAACCTTAATAGTAATGATTCAAATTTGGGGGACCAAAAGTGTATGAAAATCGAGCTAAAAGATAACACTGTACAAAAACAGTGAACTGGGGACTAGAGCACATATTTCGCCCCCGTTTGGTATGGATAAAAATTTTAATTTAATTCAATGTTAATAATTAATTTTAAACACATATTTTATGGGTCTCATAACTTTTCAACCACACATTTTATCAATTTCTATTAAAATTTACTAAAAATATAATATTAATACCCATCAAATAGGTTCTTAATATATAGAGGACTCAAGGTGCAATTTTTGACTGTCTAAGCTACATATTGGTGCCCCTAGGCAAAACCCGCTAGCTTCTTGCAGGTAATTTGGGTTCAATCATACTACATGTACATCATTTTTTACATTTTTTATATCATATCACGTGACAACACATTGTTGAACAGTTTTAAAAAAAAAATCTGATTTCCCGTCCACCAAATTTTGAAAACAGTGAGGATGACATCCTCAATGTAAGAATAAAATTGGTATTCACCTTTGTGCTTCAACGGGGGAATAGGTGTGCGAGACCCTGGTGCCACTTTTCCAGTACAAGTTGGATTTTTAAGGTTTTTGGCATTTTCTAGCATGGTTTGAAGACTTCTTGAGGCCTTTTAAAAAAAAAAAAAATCCAAAACAAAACAAATAAATTCCTCTTACGTTGTCTTTGGGGACGCCTCATAACATATCATACATCAATATCCCACAAGGTAAAGACTCTTTAAGAGAGAAAAACATAAGGAAAAGCATGGGGTTTGAGTCATATTCAAGATTGGAGGACTTGGTGCAACAATTTTGCAGTTGATTTTGTGTATCATTTTTACTTCTATTATTAATGCATCGAGTAATCAGTTACTATTTTTCATTGAATTGTGGACAATAAAGAATCGATAGATGAGTTATTTGTTTAGACTACGTAGTAAATATCAGAAATTGGTTGAAAGATAGAGAACTACTTTTGCAAATTTTGTGGTCTTAATTGAATATTATTGAATGCGCTTAGTTAAAAAATAATTTTGATTAACATAGAGATTAATTTTATTCAAGAAGTTATCAATTAGTTTAGAGGATTTCAATTAGACACACAAAGTCAATTGTTGTTAGAACTCGATTGTTAGAATTTGATAGAGTAACTTCGTGAATTCGCGAACACTAGCACTTTTCACATTGATTTGAAAATCCAAAATTGCTTATCACGCATTCATATTAATTTCCTTTCTTAATCTGTAGATTTTTTTAAGGAAAATCACCACGTTAAGGATTTGTTTGAGCCCTTTTTTGGATAATAGATTTTGTAAAACTAAACAAAAAGTTGATGACAAACAAGCGCTAAAGCAATTGTGCCCGCAACAGTTCCCCACTAAAATTAACAGAACTATATGAAATAAATATACAAACCAAGACATTAGATTACATTTCAAAAGTCTGATTGAAAAATACATAAAACAATATCAGATTCTACATAATTGGCCTCGTACCCTTTTTAAATTTACATACAAGAAGAGAGGAGACAATAACCAAGTGAATTTGGTTCGATATCTTGTGTTCAAAATTGAGAATATCCACAGCTTTCCTTACCGGACGACACCAGCAGAATATGAAAAATTTCCGGTGTCCTGTTTAATCCAACAATGCAGTTTTGATTTATAAGAGTTCAGTCCGTCTGATTTGGGAATCTTGCAACAAGTCTGAGGTTGGCTTGGATTCAAAGAACTTAGCAACAGCCTGATAGAGATTCTCTTCTTCGAACGGTTTGGACACATACCCATCCATCCCACATTTAAGACATTTGTCTAAGGTTGCATGGATAACATCAGCTGTCATCGCCAATATTGGCATATGCCACAAACCATTTTTCACAGTTCCTTCAATGGTGCATCCTCCATGCATCTGCTCATTTGCAATACTCTCCATTTGCCTAATCCGTCGAGTTGCCTCGAAACTGCAATTATTAGAAGCAGCAAATATTAGTCTCTTCTCTAAAGATGTATAAAGACAGCTTAGTCATAAACCTACCGGGATTCTAGTGGACCTGAAAAAGTACGACACACCAATTTGCAGCTGAATATTTTAAACAATCTCTTTGATAAAAAATCAAGTTTATCACAAACTACAAGGAAGCTGCCTAATTGGAGTAAAGACTAGGTCCAGTTATTCAAATCACAAGAAAATTTTCTTTCAAGTTCAGATATTTCCAATTTTTTCCTGCTTCAAAAAATTTATCCAGTAACATAAGCTACTGCTGATAGCAGGACAGTAACAGATATGGAAATTGTTCTTGCCAGGTTAAGAGACTCTAAAAGACAAATAGATGCTACTGTATACCATGTCCCATTGCATCGATATCTTTTTTAGAGTCCAAATGGCATACAGATAAGGTTAATAGTATATAAAAAAAAAATCACGCAATTGAGTAATGGAAATATGATATTACAACTAGAAAATCATCAATACACAAAATGGCAGGGTGGTGACAATTGCAATATTTGGTTGGTATGATATTAAGAGGTTGTGCCTAAATTTCGAGCCGCCTCACACATTTACTGTGAAGGGAATGGGGGTGGCAGATTGGTTTGCTTATGAAGCAGTGCATAGTGACAACCAGGAATTGGAAGTTGGGAATACAGGAGAGGTGCTAGACTTATTACGACAACATAGGTTCAGATTCCTATATTGGACTAAGTAGTGAATTGATTTTTTGTGAATTTCTGGAATGGTGGCAGTACGCCCAACTTTATGTTTTTACTTTTCTCTCGTCTCCTCTTCATGTAATTTTGGAGATAAGGTGACTTTCCCCTCACTACTGTACTCATTTATCAAATAAAGTAGACGTAATACAAAATTATAGAGAAGAAAATTGGAATCGTAAGCCCTATCCTTTCAAGATGTAATATAAATCAACTTATGATCTTCAAAAGAAACATCCACATTATGTACCAGGTATCAATTCCAGAAAAGTTTTAAGAACATACCCATCCATTTCAGGCATCTGAATATCCATGAAGCAGGCATCGAAACTGTGTGGTAGCTCAAGCCATTTAAGAGCCTCTTCACCACTTTTAGCACACTCTACATCAGCCCCAAACTTTTTGAGTGCACCAGCTGCAACTCTGCGGTTCACTATATTATCATCAACCACCAATATTTTCTTGCTACAGAGCAGGCTACGGAGGAAAGTTGATTTGCACACTTTTTGCTGTGTCTTACGACCCATTCCCAACACCTGTTGAAGGCATGCAGCCACCATACTCGCTCTTAAAGGTTTCATGATCACAGTATCTGCAAAGTCAGCTGCCATGGCTTTGTCAAGCTCAGAACTGGTAATATTGGTTGCAAGAAGGATCATCTTAGGCAACTTATAACAATGGCCATTTTTTCTCCAGTCTGATAACTGTAAATGAATGCTATCATCCTTGCCAGAAATCCATGAATCTTTCTCAACCAGAATCACATCTGGCAGCCTTTCATTTCTGCATGTATATATTTAAACTCAATACAAGTTTTCATACAATCAGCGAATATTTATTTGTTGTCTATGTTAATTGTGGATAAAATTTTGAACTAAAGCAAGGAAAAAAAGAAGTCAAAATGGTATAATACTGTGAAAAACTCTAGTCATGCTCCATGGCTAAATAGTTTGGTAGAGATCACCCATAGATCCCTGCATGAAGCCTTACAACAAAAGGTATATGAAGTTCAAAAACCACAGCAGCAAGAAGGAAAATAAACATGCTTACTTAGATATCAGGGAGCCATATTTATCAGATACAGAAATTGCAGTCCTCATGCTGCTGACAGCTTCAACCCGAATACCAAGCCTGTTGAGGTGGTAACTTGTGACAGCAGCTCTAACTGGTTTTCCATCAACTACAATAGCTTTCAACCCTTTGAAAGCCCTTGGAAGATCATCAGATACAGTTTTTTTCAGATCCCCAACAGCATTTTTCCCACATCTTCGGAAGTCAACAGTGAACAAAAACGTGCTTCCAACATGAAGACGGCTGATGAAGTTTATATGACCACCCATTAGCTCAACAAGACACTTACTAATGCTCAACCCTATACCTGTTCCCCCATAATTTCTAGACGTTGAACTGTCGGCTTGCATAAATGGCGTGAAAACTCGTTTTTGTGCATGTTCCGGAATTCCAATTCCTGTATCTTCAACACACAGCATCAGCGTGACATTCTGATGAGTATTATCAGTCATTGCTTTACTGGTAGCATCATACCGGAAGTCATCATCGGTAATCAAATGCTTAAAGATCTCCCAGCTGTTTCGGTCATCAGCAGCCTGATAACCACTCAAAGTTTGAAACTGATGACCGCTAGATTGTCCTAAACATTCAGATACTCCATTCAAACATTTTTCAGTTCTGACATCCATCATAGCTTTTGCTTGTTCAGCCAAATGGACTTGAACAAATATATGTCCTCGCTCAGTAAACTGTCAAGAAATGGATAGTATGTTGAATTGTTGATGTTTATAAACTACTACAAAAAATTTCGGGTTAAGACACAGAAATCCAATTTAAATCACACAATTTATTTCTAAATTAAAAATTGAATCCAGATCCTGTGTCACCAGGGGTTTGATAGCCATCACGATTAATCTATCCCAGGCAGAAGGATGGGAGTTTAAACCTTTTTGAATCCAATGGAGAGATGATATGTAGTGCAATTTGAGAAGGGAAAAGGCCATCCCCCTCTCCGAGTAAAAGAAATGCAGAAAAGCTTGAGATAGGTTCTTTTAACATCCGAAGTAGAACAAGCATTGAAATCACTTACTTTGACAGAGTTGCCTACAAGATTTGTAATCACTTGTCTGAATCTTCCTGGATCCCCAATAACAATTTCAGGGACTTCATCAGACACAAATACTGCCAACTGTCCAATGAATCGCATAGTGTTGTAGTAGGAAGTTCCAATCAATTTTTCCAGTAGCGCCAATGTCATTTATTAAAAAGCCACAGGAGTGAACGGGAAGGCAAGGAAACACAAAGTTAGAACACAAAGGAAGCATGCAAGATAAGTGTTTTCAGCACTTCCGCACAGAAGCTATGTTAAGAAGGTGATAATTAGGATTGTTAGAGCTTTTCGGGCCTTACCTCAATACCCTTGTTCCTACACTTCTCAGAAAACAGGGATAGAACATCATCTAGTATGGATCGAATGTCAAAAGGGACTGCCTCAAGTTCTAGCTTGCCCGCTTCAATCTTCGCCCTATCAAGCACTTCATTTATCAATGTTATCAGTGACTTCCCACAAGCTTGAGCAGTCTGAGCATAGTCCCTTTGGGGGGAACTCAGTTCTGTATCTAGTAGCAGAGCTAGCATTCCTGCAGTCATTTGATATGAACAAAATCAATGTTCAGATTCCAACCCTAATAGATGAGATCATTCAAAAGAAAATTTGACGTACCAAGGATGCCATTCATGGGAGTTCTTATTTCATGGGAAACAGTCGCTAGAAACTGGCATTGGAAAAGATATGAAATTCAGGTCATAAAGTAACAGCAGTAGAGCAGTAGTTGCATAATGAATGGTGAATACATTTGCATGAAATACCTGGGATTTGGCTACATCAGCAGCTTCAGCTCGGACCTTCAATTTCTGCATTTTATGGAAGTCATCTTCAACTTTAACAATGTGAATCGCTGCGCCGTATATCATATACCCAACCAAAAAGCCAATCACAAAGACGAAAAACGCTGTCGTCAGTGCTATCCACGACGGGGAAGCCTTTTGAAGATACCTAAGTGGGCATACAAATTGGTCTCAGTAAGCATGCCTAAAAGAATATTATGTCGCTAAAAATAGATGCTCAACGGCTTAGTGCACCTACCTGCACATCATCTCATGTTTGCGGAAAGGGTCTCCAAAATCAAGCCTGCTCACGTGCGCAAGGGAAATGTCACCCTCTTGAGACTGGTGTCCGTACATGATTAATGGATCAGAAGAGTTGGTAATGTCATACACGGTAACCACTATTGCCTGGTTACCAGCAAGTTGCCCTAGTAGATTTTCAACAAGGGATTCGACATTAAAGGCTCCACCAAGGTAACTGTTTGCAATGAGCATAATTTAGCACATAAATCTTTCAACAAAAGCATAGAAATCAACATAAAAAACAAAGGGAGACTAGCGTTCTACTTCAATTTTTTTGTATTTTATAATCCTTTTAAGTACTTCCAAATCTTCATGCTGTAAACATTAGAGCAGTCTTCCATACATGTAATGATATCAGAATCACAAGAAATAATAATACTGCAATTAAAATAGAAAAGAAGAAATACAATTAAGAATAATATGCAATATGCATTCAACAGAAGATTATTGACACTAGCCAATTAATATTGTTCGATAGGATGGCAGTTCATCTCTAGACAGTGTAAACATGCTTTATCGCCAAAAGTACCCCCAAATTTGGAAATAAAAGAAGAAAAATATGACCATCTAATGAGGCTCTTAAGGATGAAAATGTTGAGTTATAATCTCTGTTTTTAGAAATCGACAAATGAAACATCAATGTTTTAATCTTCTTTTTGATGATCTCATTGATGAAAATAGAAGAGAATAAAATATGAATTAAGCACCGCAATTATGCATAGGTTGAGATGCAAAGTGAAAGCCACATTTTCCCTGGTGGCCAATAATTAGGAAAGAGAAAATGTCTTCGTATGGGCCCATACAAGTTTCCTCATAACCATAAGAGGGAATCCTCAACTTCTTTTTGCCCTGGACTTTAGTACTTTACCAATTCTATGAAACAATAAACAGAAGAATAAGCCACCAAATCTGAACAACTTTCCTACTATTATTTTAACCTCCAAACATGAAAACATCAACTACAGTAAGTGTTGTACTCATTTCTTTTAAAGCATCTTGTTCCCGTATTATTCTTTTATCTCTGCACGGAAAGTATCTCCAGGCTGATTGTTTCAAATTAAGTTTTAAATTTCAATTTAACTCAATTTTATAAATATCTCAATCGCGATATGTTTACTATAAAAATAAAATGAAAAGAGATGCAAAGTTTTGGACATGCAGTCCACATGTATGTGCAATGTGCATGCAGAATTATAAAAGAGAAGATTGGTGATTGTATGAGCCCTGGTTTTGCATAGAGTTAAAATTTAAGGTAGAGGGGTTAAAGGGTAGCTCCAAAATGTTGTTTTGTGATTCATATCATGTTTTCCTTTTACATAATTATTAACATATTTGAATTTTGTTCTTACATAATTTATTTTCCGTTGCAATTGATTCATTTTCTTCAAAAATTGGTTCAGGTTCATTGATAAAGGAGCCTTTTTATGGTGCTTCATAGTATCGTGGGGCGGGCTATTAAATTAGCTCAACTAGTCTGGGACTAAATCTTGGAATTGTTCAATAATGATCAAACTGAATGACGAGCCTATATGCAACGTAATTCCTTATTACTTGGAGGAAGCTTGTAGATACAAGCATATTAGAAGAATGACAACCCTAGCTGATCAAGAAATAAATAGCAATTTGTGCAGTAGAATATCAAGCTAAGCAACTAGCAGATGGACAATGTCCTGATCTCAGAAGAGGTCCAGCATTACAAGCTGTAATGCATAAAACTTCTGTGGCTAAAACCACTACAACAGATAATGCGTTGAGCTATGGCAAGCAATGGTAGTCTAATGATGCTCATGACAGACAGAAACTTTGCGGCGGTTAAATTTATTTAGCAGGCCAATCACAGGTGATCTTTCATTTTGAGATTATTATGCTATTTCTACAAAATTGAATCTTTATATAAAAGTTTGAAACTAAAAGCTTCATTTGTCCCAGAAGGTCAACAAAAGCAGTTTTACTTACTAATACTGCAGTTGAAACCTCAAAATCATTTTTATTGCTTTTAAAAATGGTAGGTATTGAAGCGATGAAGGAGATAGTCATGTATTGAAGTTTCATAATTTCAGTTCTATTTCTCAAATACTCCGCATCGAGGCAAATAGGTCAGCAGGAACATGATGCAGGATCAATACCAAAAATGTGCAGCTTCTAGTACATGAGAAATTGTAAGTACAGTCGAGGAAATGAACAGTGGTCTTCAGCTGAAAGTTAGTTAATATCAATGCTTGGCTGCTAATGCTTATCGCTCTTACTAAACTTTTTATCTAAGGTTGGTGATTATGGGAGATTAACTATAAATAAGGCAAAAAATGAGAATTCCCATGTGAGATCTTGTATTTCAAAGTAGATATTTTAATGCAGAGTATATTATTAAAAGTTCAAAATGAAAAAGCATTGCAATTGCAGATCTATGGTTAAAACAAATACATGCAATTTCCAAGGTCGAAGAAAGTAACATGATGCATCATATGTTTAAATGATTATTTTACCAAGAAATAACTCCAAAAGAACTAGGTTATATGGGATCCAGAAAAACTTTAGTGGACAACCAAAATGTTGTGTTAATTATGCTCGGAATTTCTGATACCAACTGTTGAAAATTCAAAAATCATGTATCGCTCGATATGAAATCAACCACCGAATTGAGATATTGAAGTTATATGACAAATTATAAAGTATATGATCACAAGTAAAAGAATAAAAGGACAAGAAAATATGGCTGAAGAATTATGAGATTTTATTGCACCACAAATAATGAAGATGGAGAAATATTACTATAATCCTAAAATCTAGTAATCACTTTTCTCACATTATAAAATTATATTAAAAAACCTAATATTTATAGGGAACGTGTAGGGGACGTCCAAACCCTCTTAGTAGAGTTGTTGATAAAGTAGGATGCCAAAAATAGAGTCCAAACAAAAAAGAAGAGAATAACGCGAAAATCCAGGAACAGGCACGACACCACCTTAGGGCGCCCCGGAGCCCGGGGCAGAATCTCAAATAGGGGCGCCGAGCATTCTGCCAAAACAAAAATTTATTTTCTTTTCGTTCCAAGTTTTTTTCATCCCGAACTCTTCTTTAAGTCCAATACCAATTTCCAACTCCCAATGGGCTTCCAAAATAGAATTTCAACTTGACATAGGGCCCCAATAGCATTCCAAACTAAATTCTTTTTGACGTCCACTTCAATTAGAATTTTTCAATTATTTCAATAAGGAATTCGGGACACACTCAAATTCTAACAATCTCCATTTTGACACAAATTCCACTACAACTAACAAAGCTCTAAATATTCTCCACATGAAGAAGAAATTCCGTCTACAAGGAATAAACAGACTCTTCAACAATAACCAAAACTGATTTCTCTAACCAAACATAAAATACTCCACATATTTCAATGAATCCAAGCACTACTCTACAAAATTACCTCAAATTTCCAAAAAATTATAATGATTTTAAAATTCACCAAATTGGGCTGAAACACACCCCAAAGCAGAATCAAACCCAAATGCTTATAAAGAAGACCCCTTGCTAGATTGTACACCTTCTACTACGCTGAAAGCATGCTCAATAAAATCAGAATCCACATTCCTTTTTCCACTGTGTCCGTCCCTAACAATTGAATACAATGGCACCGTAGATGATGGTGGCAAAGCGGTATTATCAATATCTCCTAAACTCCACTGTGATATATTCTTCAAATCCGACCATTTACGAGCTCCTAAAAGTACTGTACCAAATTGAATATCCATAACAGTACTGAACATGTGCTGATTGACTCATCTAGATTCTACACGACCCTGCAAGATGTATAACTTAGATCTTTTCTGTCCCTTCAATACAACATGGACACCCTTACAAACTTTCAAAACTCCATCTCCATCAAAGAACTCATAACCTTTTGAATCAAGGATAGACAACGAGATGAAATTCTTCTTCAAATCTAGAACATGTCAAACTTGGCCAAGTGTTCTAATTGTCCCATCCAATAGCTTCAATCTGATCGTACCAATTCCAGCAATCTGACAAGGTGCGTTGTTTCTCATAATCATGACACATTTGGAAATGGTTTCATATGTACTAAACAAGTCCTTATTATGACACATAAAACACATGCTAAATCTGATTACTAACTTGATGTTCTCTGTGAGGTCACCTGGAGTCTCTTGCTTCTCGTATCGACTTGCAGCCAACCTTTCTTTATTCTGCAATTTGTAGCAATATTTATTAATGTGCCCCCTCTTCTTGTAAAAGTTACAAATCTGATTACTGAACTTAGACTTCTATCTGCCCTTCCAGAACCACCATAAGCAACCACACCTTCTCCATCTCTGGCCTTAGAAACCAAATGCTTCATCTTATCTTTGAAAACAGAGCATCATGTACATCATCTATGGTGAGAGTATCACGACTATACAAGATCGTGTATCTAAATGAAGAAAACGAAGCGGGTAACGAACACAATAGGATTAAGGCCGAATCTTCTTCATTATACTTTACTTCCAAAGTTTCCAAATCAGGGACGATCTCTTTAAATACAGCCGGTGATTTTCAATGATCATCCTTCTGACATTCGATGAGAGTATAAACGCAACGAACACAATGGATCAAGGCCGAATCTTCTTCATCATACTTTACTTCCAAAGTTTCCAAATTAGCGATGATCTCTTTAAATACAGCCAGGTGATCTTCCAATGATCCTCCTTCTGCCATGCGATGAGAGTATAAACGCTGCTTGAGATGCAACTTACTTGTCAGACTTTTAGTCATACATAATTGCTCCAACTTCAATCATAAAGCAGACGCTGAACCCTCCTTCAAAACGTCCCGAAAAATTATATTTGCTAGATGAAGATGAATGTGAGAAAGTGCCTTCTAATCCTTCTGTAATTTCTCCTCCACGGTCAAAGTTCCAGGCATCTTGTCAATTCTCAACAACACATTATCCAAATCTTGTTGTGCGAGTACTACACGAATCTTAACCTGCCATAGCGAAAATCTAGTGTTCCGATCCAAAAGCGGAATGTCATAATTCATTTAAGCCATCACGAACAAAAACCTCAAACAAATCAAACATTGCGTTCAACGGAATTGCTGAACCTAGGCTCTGATACCACTTGTTGTGTTAATTATGCCCAGAATCTCTGATACAAATTGTAAAAATTCAAAGATCATGTATCGCTCGATACCATTTGATATGAAACCTACCACCGAATTGAGATGTTGAAGTTATATGGCAAAATATGAAGTATATGATCGCAAACAAAAGAATAAAAGACAAGAAAGTATGGTAGAGAAATTATGAGATTTTATTGCACCACGAATAATGAAAATGGAAAAATATTACAATGACCCTAAAAGCTAGTAATCACTAACAATATAAAATTGCATAAATGAGCCTAATATTTATAGGGAACATGTAGGGGACGTCCAAATCCTCCTAGTAGAGTTGTTGATGAAGTAGGATGCCAAAACTTGAATCCAAAAGAAAAAAGAAGAAAATAACGCGAAAATCCCGGACGGGCACAGGTGGTGCCTGGCACCTGCGACACAATCTCAAACAGAGGCGCCGGGCGTTCTACCAAAAAAAAAAAATCTTTTCTTTTCATTTCAAGTTGTTTTCTTCATCCCAAACTCTTCTTCAAGTCTAATACCAATTTTCAACTCCCAATGAGCTTCCAAAATAGACTTCAACTTGACATATGACTCCAATAGCATTCCAAACTGAATTATTTTTTACGTGTACTTCAATTAGAATTCTTCAATAAAGAATCCGCAGGCTACTTCCATCTAGCGGTCATGGGAAAGCGGGTCACACCCAAAATTCTAACACAAAATGTGTAACAAGCTTTAAAATTTGTTTCTTCCTCTACTAAGTGAAAATGAAGTATATTAATGCACTATATATATGTGTGTGTGTGCGTGTGTGCAGATATTAACTAAATCCTCCTGAAGCTGATTTTGTTTGGAGAAGCAAATTTTAAATATTCATGTGTAACATTTTCCAAAATTTTTATAGGAACAAAGTTGCATCATAGATAGAAATCTGTGTTTCTCAATCTCATTCCCTAGAAACTCTTCAAATGCAATTGATTGACTAGGTTAACTCGATAACTTTTTAATTAATATACATTAATTTCTGTAAGAAACAGAATCGTATTAACCTGGAGACCAGATATGAAATGCCCAAAACTCAAGTTGTGCATACCCAGATGTTAATTGACATTGCCAAAGGCTTACCCTGCAGTTGCTTCAATGCGATCTTTCACCGTTGGGTTTGGAGGAAGATTTGATTTGTAAACAGGGAAGGTCAAAACAACCCCAAGATGATGAGAACCTAACAACCTGAAGGGGCTTGTAAGAACTGGTTTACCAGTTGTCCTTGCCCTCAATATGTTTTCACCATCTTCCTGCATCAGCCAGAATAATTCATGCAATCAGCACACAATTGAAAAGTTACACTTATAAATATTTAATTCACTTCAACAATGAATTAATTTAGTTACCTCCCCGGACATCATATCGAGTGATTCAATATAGGACACAGTTTCTTGAGAGAGTATCACCGGAGCATACTCATCCTTGGTAGGTGAAGGTTCTCTCTTCATCGTTCTTATTGTCCACCCATGTTGCTTCTCAAATTCTTCCCTTTCTGAATTTACGACTCCCTCCGCATATGCCACCCCACTCAACAATGGCCTCTCAAAAGCAGTTCTGGCAGTGTATTCAGCAAAAGTTTGCTGCATTTTACATCATGATGATAAACATATACAAATGCCCAAAATTCAGAAAATAATAAAAAATCAGAACGCCAAAAGTGCACGGAATACCCAAGAAACCACATTTATGTTTTCAACGGAAAATATATGGATTCCATAGCATAAACAAGAAAGTGCTTATTAGAATTCACAATTTTTTCAACATAAACAATGAAATTCAAGAATAAGCAAAAAAACCTGATCAATTGCTGATGGGTTCTTGAGATAATGGAAAGTGGAAACGAGGATGGCGAGGGCGTGCACGTGGTTGACACTAACACTGAATTGATCCTGCAACATTCTAGCCCTTTGGTCGCACATGCTCACAAGCAATTCCTTCCTCCTCTCCTTGTGCTCATCGTCCATGTAATCATAAATTTGTGCACTAAAAACCAACATTAGCATTATCCAAAGTGCCAAGATTCTTGGGTTTGAAACTCTGTGGATGATTGAATACTTTCTCTTTGTGCCCAGTTGTTCATTCACCCTCACAGCCACCATATGGTGGCTTTGCCTTTTCTCAGTCATTATACAAACTATCTCTTCTTGTTCTTTTCTCAGCAGTGTGCTTCTTCTTCTTCTTCTTCTTCTTGTTTCTCCCACTTTGCCATCCGACCGCTAAAATAAACCAAAACCCCCAAGAAAATAAATGTATACACCCATTACTTTTCGGACTTATTTTTCAGCAGACGAAGAATAGGGTTCTCTTCAAATCAATGTACTTCTATGATTACAATGTTTTTTGTGACTCAAATAATTTACACAAAGAGGGAAGACGGCCCCCCAAAAAAATTCATTTTGATCCATTTCAAAATAATTCTGTCTACCAAAAAAAATAGTAACTTTTTTTCACACCTCCATGATGGGAGGAACAAGCATGGCCTTGTTGCAGACCTCAAAAGATGAAACAAAGCCCAAGCTCCAAAGAAAAATTCTTATCTTTTTACCTCTCTCTACCTCAGAGACTATCCTCCGGCTGCCAATACTTCAAAATGGGAGTGGCAGATGCTATTGTTACTAATAAACAATGACAAACACCTCCAACAATTCAATCATGTATAGATTTTGTGCAAAGCTCAAGAGTACCAGACAGACAAGATTACGTTCACTGCCCCTGCTCCTCTAAAAAAATAATTATATCCCACAAACTCAAAACACACCCAAAAGTTCAATTTTTGACCGCAACACACACAGAAAGAGAATGGTATAATAACTAAGGAAAAAAAAACCTCTTTCTGGGTTCAATGAACTGTTATAAAATCAATCCATATTGCTTTCATTCCTTTTTTTTCTGTTCTGTAATAGGTGGTGATAATATTAAATTATTGTTATATGAATATAGCATGTGGGACATTTCTTGTCTGGATTACTTTTTAAAGCAAACTGAATCGAATTTGAGGATTTTTCAGGCACGCTCTTGTCCCCCGGTATACCTCTATCAGTAATTTCTCATTTTTCTCCTTTGTGCAAAATTAGGATCGATTCGAATATTTTAAATTGCATGAAAAATGTAATATTCGATGAATTCAATTTCTACTTTTGACTGTTTGATACGAAAGTGAAAATGAAGTTCGAATTTCAAGTTACAATCATTTTATACTTGTTTTTTTGCTAATTTCATAGAAAATACATTCCTATTGGGATATTTGCGTTTTTATTTTCCAATTTACATGAAATTGTAAAGTCTTTCCATATCAAATGGACCCTTGAAAAATCAGCATTTATCTTTTCTTCTTTCCTCTGAGTCAATATTCCCGTATTTATGTAACTATTGTCTTTCTTCAACTTGCACCTGATAAGTTATCTGAAAATGGAGTTTCGGATTAAAATTCTTTCATGAATCTCCAACTTTTTATAAATGTGTAGTCATGTTTGCACAGTGAAAAGATCTTTAACTAATAAAAAAAATATTTATTTAGACGCTACATGTTCACACATGATACAATCCACACGTGATCTCTAACTGAAAGCGTTAAATTATTAAAAATATATATCTCTTCTATTTTAAAAACCAAATGGTGAATGTTCAAAACTTCAAATTACACTAAGCTACTGTTTGGTTTAGCTAGAAATCATATTTTTGTAAATTTTGATAATTGATGAAATATGTTGTCGAAAAGTTGATAAAAATGTTTGGTCTCAAAAAATATGTTGAAAATAAGTTTGAAAAAAAATGAGTTTTAAAATAAAAGAACCAAAAATGCACTAGAATGCTATTCTTTTTTTTAAACCGTTCAGTCAAACATCATTCATGTTGTGTGGTTATTTAACGACCAAATAAACTTTTTCTGCATACAGATACTACGTCGATAATGTTAAAAAGTCGAGGATGGGAATGTCACAAATGCAAAAGTTTGGTGCATAATTGTTATACTTGATGGACTTTACCCTTTTTAAATAGTGTACTATTTCTTTTTCAAATTCGGAAAATATAATTTATTTAAAAATTGATTAAAATATTAGAAGTGGCTTTCCCATATCTTGGCGATAATGACTTGTGGACAACGATCAGATCTTATTCCCACTTAAATTACTGAGAAACCTTGATACGTTGTCCTATTTGCTATTTTGCCCTTTGTTAACAATCGATCGGTCAACCCTCATTTTCAATAATAGGGCCTTGTTGGATCCCTTAATGATTTCTAATAGAAATCATGGGTGACATTTTAATTGAAAAGTAACAATAAATCACCTTCTAACGTAGAAACTTAATTCAATCTAACGAATTACATCATAATAATAATAATTAGATATTAGTTTAAGAAGTTATCATAACCATTTTGTAAGTTTAACTGTTAATTTGTATTTGAAAAGGCAAAATTATAATGTGTAATATTTTAATTAAAAATTGGTAGATCATGTCACGTTATAATGTAAAAGCTTATCTCAGACCAAGAATGTGCAAGATTAGATGAATAAATTTAATGGGAAAGAAAAAATAATAATTTAAAAACAGATAATTAACCCTCGTAGAAATAAAAGGAAAAAAATATTTAAAAAATACAAAAGGAAAAAAAATTAAAAATAATTAATTAATTTTAAATACACATTTCATGAAATTCACAATTTTTAAACACATTTCATAAAATTTTATTCAAAATTATTAAAAATATGATTTCAATCTACTACAAACAGTGGCTAAGCTTATATCCAACTTCCAACATGGTATTTGAAAAATCAAAACTCTGCATGAAACGCAAAGTAGAGATGATGTTTAACTTATAAAAGATTTTTAGAAGTACATTGTAAACTTAGCCAATGATATTATCTTATAAAAGTCAAATTACATAATATGTGACCTTTTATTGATGATAGGTGTTGTTTTTGCAATGTTTTCATATTAACTTTTCTCATTATTTTATTCATTTTTCTAACTCTTTATTAGCTTTCTTTTACATTTTGTGGAAATTTTGGAGCAAACCAATAAAAAGAAGCTAAAAGGAGCAATTTTGAAACAAGTGGAGTTTCTTTTCTGAACCTGCTCAGGAAGCAACAAAATTTCTTTTTAACATGGACTTCTTCGTTCAAAATGATAAGTACTCTAAGGCCCTGTTTGATAGGGAAGATTTTCTTAGTCATTTTTCACTTTTTAACCTGTTTGGTATGAAAAAAAATTTCAGGCAATTGGTTTTCTCACTTTCTTGCATGTGACCCCCATTTCCACAAAAATAAGGAATTCAAATTTTCAACTCTGAGCTGGTTTTTTGTTTTCTTAGCAAATTGGCAATTGAAACAAGGCAGTTCCACACCATCAAGAAACGGAGCCGATCTACCTCAAGGAGCCGGCACGTTCTACTCCAAAATTCAACCACTATACCGCCAAGCAAACCATCGGATTTCCACACCGTCGACATCTCTTCATCCCACTCTTCAATTCCATACCAAAAATCAGACATAACAGTTGCAAAATTACCGAAAATTCAGGCTCAAAATAACGCCTTCACGCACGATTTTAACACCAATTCCGGCCAACCCTCAAACACCCACGGCCATACTCCATTACGTGCCCTTGATACTCATCAAGGTGAGGAATTTCATGGTCCCATATCATCAAGAAACGATTTATAACGGATTGCATCTCTTACCGGTTCAATGGAGCGAATCGCGCACAGTGCATCCCAAATTTCGGCGTCAGCATTGAGAATCGCGGTCGCGCACCACCACCATTACCTCTTACTCATTATGGCAGACAAAATACATATATGGGTCTTGTTGGAATTAATTAATATTAATTGATTTAATTGGGTGATAAATCATTAAATGTGTTATTTAAT
>CAIGRP010033416.1:0-17052 GCA_903798385.1 Fraxinus cuspidata
GGGTGGGGAGGCCCATGCCAATAGCAAGTTACCAACATGCCAAAATGTTACGGATTTCACGTGGGGTTCTTTATCCTATTCCTACCCATATGTCAGATTTGAGGCGTGGGGTGAATAGTTGGCATGGCGGTTCTCAGAATGAAAATGAATTAAGATTATCTGAAATAACTTTCGAGTTTGCCCATACAATCTGCTTCGGCTTTTTTTGGGGTTTGATTGAGATGAAAATGGACACCATTCCTATGTGTTTCATAAGTAATTTGGGGGTAAAAATATTGATGACATGAATTGTAGTAAAAGACCGTGAATTGTGGGTTTGTCGTTTTTTTTTGTTTTGTTTATTTTAGGGAAAGGGAAGGGATAAGTCATGACGTATTTGTTAACTCGAATGCAAACACGACATGGTTATAGAAACTAACACACAAAAGATTGTTACTTTCACGTTTGGGCTCCAATAAAATCTCAAAATGCATTTTCATTTCCTGCCAATGTGGGTCCGCACATTTGCATTCGTTGACTAATGTATGATGACGTGACAATTTATATGTAATGATTTCCCATTTCACCCTGATGAGAATGGTAGGGTTAAATAAGACGGTATTTCTAAAATTATGAAAAAAGAGAGAGAGGATAAAATTGCCTAACTTGGATTCAACGGTAGAAAAGATATTTTTCACCGAACTTAAATATTTTTTAAACAATAAAAATATTGTAGAAAAATGTGACGTCCCGTGAAAATCTCGTTTTAATGAGATTCAAAATAAGGGCATAATGTCACATCACGTCTTAATTTAATGCAGGGCCGATTTTGCATAGAGGCAAGTGAGGATCGCGCCTCAGACCCAACATTGGACGAGGCCTTATTTTTACCTTCTTTCATTCTTCCTTTTCTTTTTTTAACGATAAAATATTTGGAACATTGTCTTCTTTGTGATTTGATTATAATATAAATCTTTTATATAACACATTTTATTTGTTGTTTTATTGTTAAGTATTTAAATTAACAAGTTAACTATTGAATTTATAATACACTTAGGGTCTGTTTGATTGCGAATGTGGTATTTGGGTGAAAAAAAATGAATTACAGGGAATTGAATTGTTTAGAATTTATTTTACTGGGAATTGTAATTAATTGTGTTTGATTGATATAATTTTCCACCTAAAAAATGTTGAAAGTTTGGTGTCCGTTTGACATTGTTTTTCATGAAAATTGTCCATTAGAGTGATAATTTTTTTTATCATTGGGTTTAGAATTTGTTTCAACTGCCAAAAAAAATTTTTTTTTAAAAATTACCATACCGAATACTTTTCGTTTGACTTTGTATTACATGAAAATTATCAATAAAAGTGATAAAAAAAATTACCATTGTGTCTAGAATTTTTCCTAATTCCCAAAAAAAAAAAAAAAAAAAAAANAAAAAAAAAAAAAAAATTGGAAAATCAAAAACCACTAAAACAAATTCATTGATTGCAAGGAAAAGAGGCGAGTGAGTGTGATGGCTGGAAAACAAATTCCATGTAAAATTTTTGCAATCAAACATGTAAAAAGTAGGAAAATGGATGGAAAATTTGTAGTATCAAACAGGGCCTAGTAGATTTTGCATTCATACTACAATTTTGGAGCCTAATTTATGAAATTCGTCTTAGACCCCAAAAATTATAGAATCGGCACTGATTGAATGTAGACTCTACATATGACGCACACAACTAAGATTATATGAAAGTGTTGAATGTGTGGAGTCTAATATACTATAAACTTTTTCTTTCCATCTCAGTTTAACCTTCACTTTTATTATTATTATTATTATTATTATTATTATTATTATTATTATAACATCTTTTTAAAATTAAAAGTGAAAACATATATACATCGGTTCTCAATTGATTACTATAACAATAATTTGGAACCCTAACTTCAATCTTGTCAATGCAATATTTGTAAGGTTTTCTTTATTATCACTTTGTTTAAATATTATACAAACGATGTGGTTAATTTAATTGGAGATAACATTGTCTGAATGTTTGGTTCTGTCAGGTTTGGTAACCTGAGTACGCTTTTAGATTAGCGTAATAGAACAATATACGTATCTGTGATGAGCCAAAGTTTATTTCAAATTATGCATGCAATATTAATTTTAAAGTCCCAGTGATATACTATATGCCCTTGTTTGGACTCCATTTTAATGAAATTTTGGGAAAAAATGTATTTTGGAATATGAATTTTTTTTTAAATGTGTCGTTCAAAAAAAGAAGGAAAAATTTTAGATTTACGTGTAATATTATTATATTGTAGAATTCGTAATTAAAAAAAGGAGAAAGTGCATGTTGAATAAAATAGAGCTCAAACATGAGCTACATGATTTCATTAAGGATTTTGCCCTATTTGGTTTTACTAAAAATCACATATTTAATAAATTTTGTAAAAGTTGATGAAATATGGTTGAAATTTGATAAAATATGTGAATCCCATGAAATATATATGTGCGTACAATTTATTAATGACTTTGACTTAACTTTTTTATCAATTTTTTTAACTAAACCAAAAAGGGTATTTATTAAAGAAAATATGTTCATTTAGACATCACCCGTTTGACAATCATTAAAAAGAGCTTTTTCTGGAAAAAAAAAAAATTGTAATAGAGATTTTTTGAGAATGTGTGGTTAAAAATAGGAAAATATTTTAAATTTACGTGCAAAATATTTTATTGTGATAATTTGTGGTTGAAATAAATTTTTAAAAAAATTGTCTTAATAGTTATCAAACAGGGTTGTCTGATGTCAATGGGAACACACATATGGAGATATCTTACATTAGACTTTTATATTAAGACCCAATTCAAAAAATTTAACACAAATTATTTATAGAGTTTTCGGAATTTGATAAAATTGCAGGGAAATTAGGGTTCTCAAAAGTTTAACCTATAGTAGTCCAATTTCTAATAGCCCATATATCATTTACACATATCTGGCGCAAGTAGGATTTTATTCACACTTTTTCAACACTCCGACTTGAAGCCTATGTCCAAGTCAACATGGAGAAATCTACGTCCCTAGATAAGCTTGCATGCAATGTTTTGTTTTAGATTGTAGTACGAAATTAATCAAAAAGTTCATAAAATTAAAGAAACATGTTACCAAGTAAAATATAAATTAGAAATAAAAGGGTTGGTGGAAACATAAAATGATAAATCTTTGTTATAGGCAAGTACTAAAACAAAAGATTGTCATGATCAAGTCAAGTTGTAAAGAGAAAAAGTAAAAGCTTTTCGTAGCCAGTCTGCCCCCCTTTCAGCCACTTTAATTTCTTTCCTGCCAATATATATACTAAGTGAATAAACTCTTTTGAAGAAGAGATGCATTTTATATGACAAAATGAGGAAAGACATTATGGTCAACTTCGTATCAAGTGTGCAATTGCGAAATAAGATGAGAAAGGGGTCGCGAAAAATGTGGTCGATGGTACATTGCAAAAGCAAAAAGAGTTTGAGAACATAGTCACCAATGGATATCCAGGAAATACTAAAGATGAAACTTGAGACCATCAAAGAAGAACCCGAGATAATTATCAAGGAAAATGGAGTTCTAGCGAAGCATAGAAGCATGTCGAAGAAGGTGATGAAGAAGATTCATCTGAAGGTTAAGATGGGACACCTTTTTACATCTCAAACAAGCCTTAAGGAATCCTATCTACTGTTCATGACAGGAATAGCATCCAAAGGTGGGTTAAGTGGGCTCTCTCGATACTAATATCAAGTAACAGCTGATCTCATTCCCACTACCGATTGTGTGCAAGCAAAAGTTTGGTAATTTCAATGTAGGGGTTTTTTATTTTTATTTTTTGTAAAGCTTGATGTCTTAAATAATTTGTCAAGCGACAAAGGTTTGATCAGCCATTAACATATTTGCAGTTTAAGATGAAAATACGAAAGGAACTTTAAAAATGAATAAAATATTTGATTATAACATTATTGACTCGTGATCATAGGTCATGAGCACAGCACACATTTATTCATATTTGTAATGAAATAAGTTCAACAACTCTCTATAACTAGCGTTTATCCAACAAAATAGATAACAACTATCAAATAACAAATTAACAACTTTGCATTTATCATTTGATTTTGAATTTGACAATTTTATCACTCCAAAATTTTCTCATCTCCTTATCACTCTTTTGATCCTCATCATTTATGTTGCCAAGTTGTGTGACATTTCTTGAACTTGATGTGATCTATTCTTGAACTCATTTATTAATTTGGTATGAAATTTTCCGTTTCTGCTGTTTTGTTTGAATTTGGTAGGATGTATTTGGTGGACGAGAATTAACGAGAGATGAGTATAAAATTGTCAACATTTACGGATAGTAAATTGATTGTGGGAGAGAGGATTTGTGGTGCGTCGAGTGCGCACAATGACTCTGATACCAAAAAGAAATTATGAAAAGAACTTTAAAGATGAATAAAAGACTTGATTATAATATTATTGACCGATAACTATAGGCTATGAACACTATTCATATTTATAATATAATATATTCAACAGCTCTCTATAACTAGTGTTTACCCAAAAATAAAAAAAAAAAGATAACAACTATCAAATAACAAATTAACAACTTTGCATTTATCATTTGATTTGAATTTGAGAATTTTATCATTTCAAGATTTTGTCATCTCCTTATCACTTCTTTAATTCTCATCATTAATGTTGTCAAGTTGTGTGACATTTCTAAAGGTTTACTATTTTATAGGCTTCTCTTTGGCTCTTTCCAAATTCCTATAGAAGGTGATCGACAGGTTGTAGAAAATCGAAAGAGCAGTGTGAATATTAAAGAATAGTCATATTATATTTATTTTAAGATTGCAGAAACATGTTTGATTTATTATTTTGAAAAATTATTTCTCAAAATAAAAATAAATAAATAACTAGAAAACATGCTTGAATTGAAATTTTTAGAAATTATTTTATGATATTTGATTCAATTATTTTGATTATTTAGGAAAATAAAACAATTTTATGTTAATATGTTATCGAGTAATTATATATACATTTTAAAGTTGATAAATCTTACACTATTTTTTTCCATTACAAAAATAAAATACAAACAATTAATAATGACTTCGTAATAAAATACATGATAAAAACAAATAATATTGACTTCGTTACCAATGGGTTATTTGTCATCAAAAGGAAGAGAAATTGGATTAACTTTCTGAAGACGATGGGTTATTTAGACGGGTTAATTTGCATTGGAATGAGGAATATGATTAGTTTTATTTTGAGTGTTTTCATTAACAAGCCAAAAATATGTTTTGAATTTTAAATTTACTCTTGTTTTCGAAAATACAAAAGAAAATAAATTTTGAGTGTTTTACAAAATTGAAAACAGCAAATCAAACGCTCACAACTTTTTCGTTAGATAATTAAAATTTTATTTATTATTAGTAGACCATGCAATGATTTCTTTCCTCGTGATTTCTTCGCGATTTCTCCTTTTTAACTTGCAAGTGTGCATCAACGTGAACATTGAAGATAATAAAAAGGAATCTCGTCTTAGCTTTTAAAATAAAATAAAGTCCATCTTTGATGAAAAAAACATTGAATATAGGGACAAAAGAAATAGAATTTTTTATGCAACTTTTGCTTTAAAGAATTTAAAGAAAAAAACACATCTTATTAGTGGATATACTGAATTATTTTATACCAATATTTTACTTATCAATAAAGCTGGTTTGCCCGGAATTTAATCCCGAGTCAGGTAGCAAAGCCCTTTTACTTATCTTACCATGACGGCAAAGGCTTGTCCTCGCTCAATTGAGTTGACTGTCCCTTTGTTATTGGGACCCTCTAGGCAATGGCCTATAGAACTACACAAAGATGCAGAATGACCACCGTCCAAACTCTTTTTTTATATTATATATTATATTTCTAAATTTAAATCGTATTTTAAAAGTATAATATAATTAAATGAAATAACATCAAAATTGAGATACTTTAATCTCATATTATTTTTATACTATATTGTTCTCATTTCCTTGATTATTGGACTTATCATTTTGTTCTTCCTTTTTTTCATATCTATATTTTATCAAACGACCCTTCTTACCATACCCAAAGCACTTTCTACCTTTAGATCTAGATTTCGATCTTCAATTATTTTACCTTTACTCTTCTTACGAGATTCTTCATTATGGTCCTATCTAACGGTGGCCCGTGCCATCAATCACTCCACTTTTTTTATTTTCAATTGTTCTAGTCTTAAGTTTCAATTCCCTACTTCTTAGTGAATCCATCACTATGTTAAAAATTAAGGTGTGTCAATTACACAAAGAAATCACAGAAATCAGGAAAGAAAACGTAGATATGTTCGTCCCAATAAATTGGGGCTCGAAGTTTGCCAATTGCTTAGGTAATCTCCATTGGAGCTCCTATAAAACGAATTCAAGCTCATTGCGTTATTATATCAAGAATCAAGGCTATAAGATTTTGTTACACCATCAACACAACCACAACCTTAGATTGATCGAATATTTAACTCTACCATCAGTCTCAAAACCAACAAACCAAGAACGCTACTTGGTACAGGGCATTAATATAAACAGCTAAATAACAATCACTCTAGATTACTCTCAACCTCTCTGTTATAGCTCAGAAAGAAAAATAATTCGCCAAGAATTACAATCAGACATAAGAGGAGACATAAAGCGGTTGAAGAGCCCTAATCTTGATCGATCCAAATGAGAAAGAGGAATCCCTCCTTTATTTCTTCATTGAAGAGTAAATAATGATCAACCTATTATTTGTAATTTATTATAAATTATTATTTAACTTTAATATTCACAAAACCTTGAGATTTAGCAACTTTTTTTACTAGCAAACCATAATTGAATAATGTTTTGTATAATTCTGCAACTTTTTTTGCATATACAAAACATTTGGATGAATAATTTACTAAAATCTTCGAATAAAATGATAAGCAAAATCACAAGTACACGATATCATGAAAAAAATAGTAAAGTGTATTATGAGTCCAATTTTGATCACACACACTTTATTACTAAGTACTGAAATTAATAATTCTAACTTTTTTTGAATGCTCGAGTGAACATGTGAATGAATTAAACTAAACTACAAAGCAATAAGAGCATAGTATATGTTGGAATATATGACTTTGAGATGCTAGGACTTCAAGATTTCATCATAGTTTATCTCGTTCAATTTCAATTTTAAAACTTTGATAGTATAAAATCATGCAATAGAATAACTATTTCTAATTTATATGACAGTCTCTCTCAAGTAAAATCAAAACTACTTAATTATAGAACTCACTATATCTATGTTGATAAAAGTTGATGTAACGTATGGTTGAAAAATTATGGATCCTATGAAATGCACGGCTAAAATTAATTATTATCTTTGACTAAAATATACAATTTTTTTAGTTATATCGAATAAGGGCTATATCTCTTAGTGAATTAAAAATATAACCAAGTGCACTAAATAACTAGAAAATCCTTATATGATCAGACAAATCATAAGAGTATATCTCTATCTCCTATCCAAAATTATGATTTTCATCCTTTCAACCTAAACTCATAAATTTCCTCTAGGTCTCATTATGATCCACAAATAATTCAAAAGGTGATCAAGCATTTAAGACAATAAATTCAATCAACGAAAACAAGAGCATGAAAAATATATTTTAAAGTCATGAAAAGTAGAAATTAAATCATTAAAACTAAGATAAATTGTTCGTTCTAACAACAAAAATTTAGCCAAACATGTTCATCTAGCGCAAACAAATAGAGTTCAAGAACAACATCACTGGATTAAGAGTAAAAGACGAAAAAGAGGATTAAAGTTGAGTCTTCTAGTTCTTCTCCTCCTTCTTAATTCCTTCTTGCCCCACAAACTCTAGGTGGGGGATTTGATATGCTTTTGTTGTGTTTTAATGATTATTCAATCTCCTTTAATGTTAAAGACATAGGGTTTATATTGAAAAAAAGTTTACATCATGAAAAATCGTGTAGAAATTCTCCATAATGTCCCTAAAGTAATCAAGTAACATTTGAATTTTTGTCTCATCAAAGTTGAGCGTGCAACTCTGCTTCAGCATGGAAATGTTGCGATTGCAACTGTGTGCAGGGCTACTGATATCTAAAAGTTGCGCTCGCAACTTTTTTTGCCTAGAAAAGTTGTGTTCGCAACTACCTGTAGTTTGCCATGGAGAGCCTAGTTACGCTTGCAACCTGATTTTCTTTTCGAAATGTGCACGTACAACTTTGCTTGAGCCCAAATTTCTTCCCCTCCTCTTAGTTATGCAACGTATCTTTACCGGCCACACTTGTAACTCTCATCCAAACCTCATCCCGAAGCCATTATTCATCCTACAATGCAAAATCGCGAAAGCATAAAATTAAGATCTTGGATAAATTTAAAAGCTATACTTCATAAATCAAGTTAATTAAATGAGTAATCACCAACATTTATCTTTGGTTACTGCTTGCTTACTCAAAAATAAAAAGTTATGATTGCTCACTTACTTTTACATAACGTTACGTATCCATCATCCATCTCAGTTCCGTTCGTCGAGCTGGACAAAAAAATTCACATGATGGATGTGACAATAAATGTTGTTAAAATTTTAGAGTTAATTAAATATTTATTGACCAACATTTACCTTTAATTACTAATTAATTATTCAAAAATGAAAAAAAATTACCGATTGCTCACTCATTTTTACACAATGTTACCAATCGATCTTTCATCTCAATTCCATTACCGTTCGATTTTTTATTTTAACAAATTTTCATGATTTTTGGATTGATTTTTGCAAATAACTTTTGCTCACCCTTAATTTTGTTCTACAAATTTATTTTTTCATTTTTATTGTCTGATTTGTTACCATTTTCATAATTTATATTTTACGAAATTCATAAATTACTTTTGTTTGCTCTATTTTCTTCAATTTTTTCCTTCTATGAGTTTTATCAGCTAATAATTATTTTCATTTTTTTGTTGTCTAGTTTGTTAATATGATTTTTATTTTTCTCATTTTTATTGTATTTTATTTTTTTCAAAATATTTTATTACTTTATTAATTCATTTTCTTTAATTATTTCTTCTAGGAATTGGTTTGATTTTCTTTTACAAATTCCATCACCTTAATATTTTCTTCTACATATATTTTTGAATTAGTTTCCTTATTTTTATGATAAAATAAATTTTAATTTTATGTTTGATAGGATGAAGAATGAGAGAGTAGTTGCAGAGCCATCTCGAGCATAAAATCACTATTTTTGTAAGTCAATTAATTTTACTTTCATTTAAAAAAATTTAGATTATTAGTTAGTGGTTACCACTAAAGCAATAAATTAGAAATTCTATATACATCATATTACTCAGTTACAACTTGCACTCCAAATATATTTTGTTTTTCAGATAACAATACTAAAAAAAAAATAGTTGATAGACAATGGTATTTATCAATTGCAAAAGACGGTAAAAATTGTTTTTGTAGGCATTGTAAAAGACCCTCTCATGAAGACAACAGTTTTATGTGAATTTTGTAGAATAAAATTCATGAAAATTATATAAATAGATCACACAATAAAAAAAATGTTAAAGAAAAAAATGTGAGGAAAATAGAGTTAGCAAAAGTAATTTTAAAAATCAATCCAAAAATCAATAAACAAATTGAACATATAAAAATGAAATTGAGATGGATGACGTAACATTGTGTAAAAGTGTACGAGCTAATAATAACCTATTCATTTTTGTGTGAGCATGTACTCACCAAATGTAAATATTGAGAATTAATCATTTACTTAGTTCTCAACTTTTAACACCATTTATTGTCACGCCCGGTGAACGAATGGAATTGAGATTAATTATGGATGGATAGCATTGGTTTGAAAGTGAGTCAACAACCATTAACCTTTTTTTCTCGAGTGAACAAGTCGTTTAAACGATAAACCTAAGTGATTACTCATTTAATTACTTTCATAAATAATTTATTAATATTATGTTTGTTAACTTCTTCACAAATAAATATATACTTTACATTTCAATATGTGTGTTTACTGTTTATGCATGTTATCAAATTAAACAACTCACATAATTTACATGTAATTGTTCTTTATCATTGACGTATTTCAAACAATTATTGTGTGTTGAGAGAGAGAGAGAGAGTGCTGCAAATTTTTCCTAAATCAATAGAAGACTCATAAATTCATCTACATACGTACATTCAATTATGATGTGCGAATTAGGTATTTAACAATTCAATAATAATACAGTTATAATTCTTCAAATAGAGCAAGTTCCACCTATAAAGTTTAATAAAAGAATAGGAAAAGACATCATATGAAATCTCAAAATATTTTCTGCAACTTGACTAATAAAACTAGGATAAAGCTACTTTGCCAGAAGTAATTGGCAAAAAACTTGACATAACTGCACGTGACGGTAGATGATTGGATAGAAAAGCTGACTGTGTTCTAAACTGTCCAATAATGGAACATCCCTTGGCATTGTGTGTTGTTTTATATCAACCTTGAAGTTCATACAGCGTGACTCATTAAACTATTAAAGCCATGTCAAAGTCCTGGAATTCTTTGGACAGTTAACAGATGAATGAGAAAGAACAGGAAGTCCCCATTGGCAAGAGAAGATAATTGCAGGGCATACTTCATCCAGCTTCATTCGTTTAACAATATCAAAGTAAACCCTAGCAATCCTTTTTGGTATTAAAATAACTGAAAAAGCCTTCCAGTTCAACTTCTTACACTTTGATAACCTGAAACCTTTAGCTCTTCCATTTATTTTCTTCATCCAGGGCTTTTTAGGCCTTGCTGACTTCTCAACAGCACTAGTAAACCTCTGATATCTTGCTGTCTGTCGACCAGCAAACTGCTCTTTGAAGTCCATCTGCAGCAAGGTTAATGGAGTATATGTGCAATGAGTCTGTAGAGAATACATATACTACACTGAATTTATATAGAGAGTGAGAGAGCAAAGTTAGCACATGGAGAGTAACTTTTGCAGTATTAATTGAAACATATATTATCTTGGAAAGAGATGAAACATTCCATCGTTTGGATTCCTCCAACACATGGCTAACATCATAAGTTTTAACCTAATACATTGTATACTTGAGAGTGATATACACGTACTTGCTTTTTAACTTAAAATAAAAAATACAGATTCACTTTTCTAAATATCCTTTTTAACCATTTTGGCATAAGGCTAATTTCATGTTTGATCCTCATTTTTAAAAATTTATTCTTCCTCAAATTCATTTTCGATCATATATTTTATGAAATTCATAACGTTTCAACCACATATTTTGTCAACTTTTATCCACGTAAACTAAAAATTTAATTTTTAACTAAATCAAACAAGGACTAAGTTGCCAAACACCTATTCAATGGTCTCTTTCACTTAACCCTTTGGCATGAATTTTTTATAACTCATTTTTTTATAATTTTATTTTCAACAATAGTTTTTTCAATAAAATAATGTTGTCCGTAAACCTGTAATTTTTTCCTATTTTTACAATCTATTCAATGTTTCACTTAATTGGTTAGTTAGCTGAATATGACATTGTTTATGATATATAAGATGAAGGAATATTGAAGACATGTGCAATCATTGATGTTCAAATTAAAAATTCAAAGGCAATGATTTAGTGAAGAGAAACAAAGCGTTTATATATGACGGATAGCAAGACAAAGATCTACTTGTTTCATTGTATTTGACAGAGATTAGATTAGTCCAAATTGTCAATTATTAGAGAAGCTAAGGAATATTTACTCCACATTGTCTTCTTTGAAGAAAACAGCCTTTTGTTCTAATTTAGTTCAGGAAATCTTTACTGTGCAACTTAAGATCTACCAAATGTTTGTTTGTAAAATTATTTTAATGGACTCCATATTAATATACTTAATTTGAACTTTGTGATCTAACTTTCTAAGCCTACTTGTATATTTAATCAAGAACTCGATTATTTCTTTCTTTCTTTCTTTTCAATAAGTAATTGCAACTATGGAAAAGGGGTCGACGGTACAATCAACACTTATAACTGTCATGTCACAGAACTGCATGTTAAATTGGCTATTTTAGATTGAATCATCTCGTCTAAATGTCAAAAGAAGAGGAAATAAAGTTTATTTAATTACATCATTAGTCAACATCCTTCCCTAAGAAAAATGTATAAAAAAACTAAGCAGAAACTGTAAACAGTATAAAACTATATTACTTGCCTAAAAATGCAGCCATCATTTTTTGATGTAAAATGCATTTTGAAATAGTAGATTGACAATAATTTGTAGTTAAAAAATAAGAAAAAAATTCGGATTTGCATGAAATATTATTTTATTGAAAAATTTATAGTTGAAAAGAAGAGAAATAAAAATGTACTTTGAAGAAAAAAGGGGAATCAAACAATGGCTCAATTTTATTTATGGATCACGGCTGCTTTAATCTAGAGTAGACACGTTTATAGGCTCATTATTTAATACTATAGAAAGAAGAAACAAGTCATCAAACCACGTTAATAAAATGACTGGTCCAACGAAAACATAAATAAATTGAATAGAATATAATATTGTTGCCTTCTTTAAATAATGCATGCAGGCAAGAAGGAGCTGCTCACATGAACAAAAACAATTAATTGAAAGGAATATAGTGAACTGTTTTGCAGTTATTGAAGATGATTGACAAGTTTTCTTCTGAAAATGGTCAAGATTTGGAATTGTAACCATGGTTATTGAACACTTGACCACTTAACAAATATTTTAATAGTAATATAGAGTATTTTTTTTAGTCGATTATTAATGAATTTAGTAAGTCTGTGTGTTTTATAATGAAATTGGAAAAGAAAATGTGATGGTGTCAATGTATTTAAGTAAGAAAATGGAAGAGTGGACGTGAAGAGTCGAAACCTAAAGCCATGAGGAGAAAAAAGAGTGTTGATAGATGGATTTGGATGCATTGGAGGGCACATAGTAGACTAATCTCTGTTTGGTGACAATTAAAATCAAATTTGTAGTAAATTTAAAAAAAAAATTGTTGAAATGTGGGATTGAAAAGTTATAGATCCTATGAGATAAGTGATTAAATTAAGTGTTGACTTTGATTAAAATTAAGATCTAGATTTTAACTTCTACAAAAAAAGGGCTTAGTGTTTTTGCTTGAGCAAGAATTTCTTCGCTAAAGGGAGAAAATTCAGAGTTGAAGGACTTTTTGGATGGATGGTTTTTAGGTGGAAGAGATTTTGTCACTTGAGGAGGAAAATTTTGATGGAGCTACATGTATTTTTCGCTTAAGAAAGGGACCAAAGCCAGAACTCGATTTTCTAGCTGATGTGCAAATTTTAAGAAAAAAATTGTACTCTTGGCAAGAAATTAATATATAACATCTACACTATATATAAGGAGGAATAATTCATTAAGTAACAATGACATGACACATCAGTTCAATGGTTAATAAGATATTTAATTCAAATATTAAGACTCATCATAAACATATTCGTCTTTATGTGCCTAACACTCGAGCTTATAAAATCATCTCTCTTTATACATTAACATATTACCTTGGGAGAGAAATATAGCCATGTCAAATAGATATTAAAATTAGATATTTAGCAGATTTTGATAAAAGTTGATAGAAAATATTGTTGAAAAATTGTAAATCCTACGAAATGTGTAATTAGAATTAATTAATGAGTTTGACTTAAATTTTAACTATATTTTTTCACGGTACCAAACAAGGGTATAGTGAAAACATAATTCTATATCAAGGGTTCATGAAAATTAAAGAAGAAGAAGAAGAAGGGGGAATAAAAAAAATTCATAAAAAAATTTATCACATGTCTTTTTTAATTAATAAAAAAAAAAATCTCCAACTTAATTGTAACGACCCAAATTTTGTATAGAATTAAATATGGATCGTTACCAAAATTTATTTGATAAAACTGTAACAATAAGTATTTTAATGTGTTCAACGGCCAGCTAAACAATTAATTTTTAAACTTTCAATTAAAAGTGTAATCTCAACATATCAATTATACAATTAAACGTACGAGAATTAAATTCTGAAATAATGTCTGCTGCAATTAAATTTAAAAGAAAAAAAAGTTACGTGCTAAATTTTAGATTTTCTTCCAGTGAAATGAGGCACAACCACAACATCGAATCGCCACGCTCCGACACGACCCGTACCAACTCGTGAGGAGTAGGGAAAAATGTGAGTACATGAGAATGCTCAGTAAAACATAAAAAGATAATTGTGCAATCCCGAATAAAAGATTTAAAACATGTGTCAAAATATCATACCGTTATCATATCTATAGAAATCGGTAAGAGCTCAATACATATCATATATTTGGTACCAGATGGCCATATCATATCTTTAACTTTCATAAGTACAATATTTCATCAACATGGAAAAATAATTTAAACGAGATAAATCAACTGCACTTCGTTATCCTACCTTGTTGGATTTCTTAAAATTGAAAGGCAAAACTAAAAGAAATTATGTTCACTTAATTCTTTCAGACTCAGTCGTTTTTTTGCATATACATACAGTGTATATTGCCTTCATGAGTTATATTATATAACAAATTCTATAGAAAATGGGAATAAAGGTGTTTGATTTCGTGTAGAAGAAGGAGTTTTTCATGCACACGTATCTATCATGTGATATGAGATTTCTCAACCAACACTTCATGGGACACATGGCAAGCTAAAGAATTTTTACACTAAAATATAAGGATAGTAGAGTATGACCAATTGACACATTCTTCAACAACCCTTCCCACGTGGCTTCTCCGTAACTCTCTATTTCCTTTATCTTATTTTATTATAAAATCTTTATTTAATGTAAAAAAATTATCAATTACTAACTTACCAAAAACTTGCTCTATACACGTATCACCCATTAAAATTCTATATTCATTAAATAATTAAATTAAAATATAATTCAAGACAATATCTCTCGACCTCGATAATTTAGGTCTCACTTATCCGAATTAACTTTTTCTCGAACCTACTGTGCATAACTAATTATGATCTATTCAACGAGCCCAATATCCCTATACTTGTCATTGCTCCATCAATATCCAAATATTTGACTCTTATAAAAATTTTAATACATATATTCACATTACTTTAGTCCCTAACTTTCCAAAATATAAAAATATATATAGTATGTAAAATAAATAATTCTATTTATGAAAAAATTTCGAGATTTTACAATCTCCCCTCCTTAAAATATTTTCGTACTCGAATATTACCTTGGCTAATCAAAGAGCTCGGATACTTGATCTTAAGTTCATCTTTCTTTTCCTAAGTTGACTCGTCAAGTTCATGATTTCGCCATTAAACCTTAGCCAGGGAAGCTTCTCTATTTCTAAGTTATGCACTTCTCTATTCAAAATCATCGTCGGAATTTCTTTATATGATAAGTCTTTTTGTACCCCCAATGTCTGATAATCCACCACATGATTGGGATCATAAACGCATTTTTCGAGCATCGAAACATGGAACACAGAAAGTTCTTCATGTGATAAGTCTTTTTGTACCTCCAATGTTTGATAACTCACTACGTGATTAGGATCATGAACATATTTTCCGAGCATCGAAACATCAAACACATTATGCACTGCTGCAAGTTCAGGTGGTAAGGCAAGTCGGTAAGCTACAATACCAATCCTTTCAAAAATTTCGAAAGGTCCAATAAATCGTGGTCTCAACTTTTCAGTCTTACCAAATCTCAATATACCCTTCATTGATGCTACTTTCAGAAAAATTTCGATGTGAACCGTGGATCTCTATCTAAAACGTATGCAGAATTAAAATTATACACAAAAAAAGTACTACATATCTAAAAAAAATTTCTAAAAAGCCAGAAAAATTGAAAGAAAATTAACATGAAAGTTATTTACAGATTATGAAGTTATTTTTGAAAATCTTCAGCTAATGATTTGTCCGTTTTATCTTGAATTCGAAGATCTGCATCTTCCTAGTTCTTTAACATACAAACTTTCTAGTATGTCTTCTTTAAATCTCAATTTGTAATAAGACAAAGCATTGCCACATGCATTAATAAAGTAGATTTTGGATATGTTAGTAGATCACGTGATGTAATAGAAACAATTGGATATTGACGCTCCTTTGTTATCCACCACCTACGTTTGTCAACATAATTTCCTTCTTCCTCATCTAAGATGCTAAATATGTCGTGAGCGAAATACCTAGTTAATTCTAATGGTACTTCACATTTATTATATAGATACCATGAGTAAAATGGAAAAAAGAGTTACGAGAATTAGGCTTTGGCAACGGGTGGATCGATTAGATATTTTAATACCTTGAATCACCCATTTATAGTTCGAGTGTTTTGTAAATGGAACCATCAGGGTTCATGTAATTACTAGAACTGCACCCGAATCTAAACCATCAATTTCGATTTGAGTTCGTTCTACCTATAATTTTTTTTTTTTTTTTAAGGTAGCTGAAAATATACATTATCTTCCAATATCTAGAAAAATAGAAGAAATAAAATATGACACCATTAAATCAATTCAAATATGTCGTCAGATAGTATACAATATTTAGCATAATATATAGCATACAATATGTAGCATAAAAATTCAAATATGTCGTCAGATAGTATACAATATTTAGCATAATATATAGCATACAATATGTAGCATAAAATATCTAGTTGCAAATACCAGATTACCTGAGCAACAAACAAAACACTAGAAACTTACAATAAGAAAGTACTAGATTCTATTAATGCTAAAACAACAAATTCATTCATCTGAAAATAGTTTAATAATCAACATTATTGACTTTCTTTCCATCTCATCGTTTCCTTTGCCTTTGCGTCTAATCAAGTTATTGGATCGGGATGAATAAATTGTAAAATAACGATTCTTAAAAAGGTGGATCTAGAGTCGAGTACCACGGTTATTCTAGATTCTAATTTTTTTGTCTCTGGTTCTGATCGAGAGGTTTGATTTTCAATTAAAATTCACACCCCTAAATA